>PVJN01023789.1:0-31809 GCA_004026805.1 Lasiurus borealis
CCAGTCGCTATGATGTGCACTGACCACCAGGGGGTAGACAGTCAATGCAGGAGCTGCCCCTGGTGGTCAGTGCGCTCCCACAGTGGGCCAATCCCTGCAGACCATGGCCCCCACCAGCATACATATGGTAATAAGAGTTTTTTGTTTTGTTTTTTGGTAATAAGAGTTTTTAAGTAGACCTTTTAAATATGTAAAACCTGGGAAATTTTTACATAGTCTCATGTTTTCTTTTATGATTTCTCCTTCTATTTATGTCTGTAGAAACTTGATACATGTAGTTCTTTTTTTAAATAGCTGTCTAGTATTACAGTATATAGATACAATTCACTTAACTGACTTACTGTTGAGGATATGTGAACATTTAGGTCTTTTCCAGTTTTTAAAAAGTGGTCCTGTTTGCACAGATCTCTTTGCATGACCAAAGTATACACATTTTAAAAAGTATATATCGATTTTTTATAGAGAGGAAGGGAGAGGAATAGAGAGTTAGAAACTTCGATGAGAAAGAGACATCGATCAGCCACCTCCTGCACACCCATCACTGGGGATGTGCCTGCCACCAAGATACATGCCCTTGACAGGAATCGAACCTGGGATCTTTCAGTCCACAGGCCGACGCTCTATCCACTGAGCCACACCGGTTTCGGCCAAAGTATGCACATTTTTAACGTTTCATGGAGATAGTGCTAAGCCATCGGTGAGAAACATCTCCCCCAATAGTATTTGGTTGGTTGGAGTGTTTTGTTTGCTTAAATTTTTGGCAAGCCATTGAGTGAGCATTGAGTTTTATTTAATATTTACTTCCCAGAAACTTGTGGTGTTGAGAATGTATGCATTTAAACCCATTGGACGTTCATATTCTGTTAATGCTGTCTAGATACTCATCACCCACATTTCTATGGGGTCCTAATTCCTTGCTTTTATGTAGTATGAATGTAAGCCCTGTTTTGTGAATGTGATGTATTTTTCTTAGTTTTGTGTGGTCTCTAAGTTGGCATGGTGTTTCTTGCTGTGCAGTAGTTTAGATTGGGTGGCATCTTCATTAATACAAGCATTTACTCTGTTGACCACTTTTAGTTTTTCTTTTTATTGATAGATATATTGAATAATGCATTTGGTTTCTTTTCTTTTCTTTTTTTACATTTGGTCTCCTATCTGTTGCTTCTTTCTTGCTCTCTTCCTACCCATGACACACTGTGGAGTCTCCCTATCCTGAACACAGGATGTCTGTCCATTTATTTAGTTCTTCTTAATTTTATTGAGCAGTGTTTTGTAGTTTTCAGCCCAGTCTTGCACCTCCTTGGGTAAATTTTTTGCTAACTAATTTCTTCTTTTAATGCTACTTTTTAATGGAGTTGTTATCATTGTGTTCATTCTGAATGTATAAGGATGTAGTGATTTGTGTGTGTTGCTCTTGTAACCTGAAATTTTGATGAATTAGCTTATTTAACTCTGACACTTTGCTGGTGAATTCTTTAGGGTGTGTATATATATATATAATAATACCACCTGCAAATTTGGGTGCCATTTATTTCTATATGTAATTGTTCTGGCTAGAACTTCCAGACTAGTGTTGAATTTCAGGGTGGTGTTTTTTTTCTTTTTATCATTTAAAAAAAGAAGTTTTCCTTTTCCTTATCTTACCACCATCTTTTTTCAGACATTTGTCTCTCAGCATCATCTTCCAATACCCATTTCATCTGTGTAAACTTATTAAGATACAAGTGCACATACACAATTTGGGGTATCTGCTAACTGATTTAGCAAAAGGATTTCGGATACTACATCCATTCCTCCCTATAACCTTAAAGTGCGGAATAAAACATACTTTTTCAATAGCATATATCTGAGCATAATTAATGATAATATTAAGACTTACCATGATTATAAAAAACAATCTCTTCAAAATGAGAAATTAAAGTGCAAGACCCTGTCCTTACTAAGTGGCCAGGAAAGAAGGGAGGATTTTCTCAGGCTTCTGGGAAGTAAACAAGTGGGTACACAAAGGTAAAAGTGATTCAGTGGACTGAGCTTTGGCCATCAGCTGGTCAGGTCGCTTTGTCGAAATTACTCAAATAAAATAGGGTTTTACAAAAGCACCATTTCCCAGTTGTAGGGCAATGACCGGCCTTTCACCTACTCCCAATACACGTGGCAGAGTACAGCCTCTTTGTGCGTTGGGCACGTTTCCTGGAACCACTGTGGTGTGATGATGCTGTGGCGTCCACAGTGAGGTGGACAGAGAGTGAAAGGATGACGTCAGTGACTGTCATAGGCTTTATTTGTAGGGGGTGTGATGGCAGAATGTGTTTTTCACGCCCACTCTTTGGGTACGTAACCAATCCACACACATATTTTCTTCTGCTCATGTCTCCTGAGGTTCCTGTATGGATGCAGGCTGGGGTCTCTCAGATACATTGTAGGCTGAATGTTGAAATGCAATGGCTTTTACAAATGCACCCTTTTACAAAATGTGGTTTAATTTGCCATTGAGTGAATCCATTTATTACAATTTTCTTTTTAGCATATTTTTTTCTAGTCCATGATAAAGGAAGTATTTCTTTTCTTGATATGTTTCAGGCCCACCATCTGTGCATGAGACCCAGGAATTATGTCCAAAGAAGGATTTACTTGCTGATGTGGTGACAGACAGAACTATAAGCACTGATTGGGAGTGTTCCACTGTCCGAGAAAACTGGGATTCTGAGGGTGTGTTGGAAAGGAAGCTGGTGGGCCAGGAGACACAATTCCGGCAAGAGACCATCGCCAACAGCAAAACCGCCTCTGCAGAAAGAGAGCGTCTGTGTACCAGATCTGGAAGATGGTGCCCCGCGGACGTTTCCCAAGAGAGACTTCGTAATCATGATCCGATGAAGAAGAGTTTCCCCAAAAACACAGCGGTGGTCAGACACACAGCAATCTGCCCAGGCAAAAAACTTTTCAAATGTAACGAGTGTAAGAAAACGTTTACCCAGAGCTCCTCCCTGACGGTCCACCAGAGGATTCACACCGGAGAGAAGCCTTACAAATGTACCGAGTGTGGCAAGGCCTTCAGCGACGGCTCGTCCTTTGCCCGACACCAACGGTGTCACACTGGCAAGAAGCCCTACGAGTGCATCGACTGTGGGAAAGCCTTCATCCAGAACACCTCCCTCGTCCGCCACTGGAGGTACTACCACACCGGGGAGAAGCCCTTCGAGTGCCCCCACTGCGGCAAAGCCTTCAGCGACCACATCGGGCTGAACCAGCACCGGAGGATCCACACCGGGGAGAGACCCTACACGTGTGACGTGTGCGACAAGTCCTTCCGGTACGGCTCGTCCCTCACCGTCCACCAGAGGATCCACACCGGAGAGAAGCCCTACGCGTGTGCTGTCTGCAGAAAAGCCTTCAGCCACCACGCCTCCCTCACCCAGCATCAGAGGGTGCACTCCGGGGAGAAGCCCTTCAAGTGCCAAGAATGCGGGAAGGCCTTCCGGCAGAACATCCACCTGGCCAGTCACCTGAGGATCCACACCGGGGAGAGGCCCTTCGCCTGTGGCCAGTGCGGCAAGTCCTTCAGCATCAGCTCGCAGCTGGCCACCCACCAGAGGATCCACACCGGGGAGAAGCCCTACGGGTGCCCGGTGTGCAGTAAAGCCTTCACCCAGAAGGCCCACCTGGCCCAGCACCAGAAAACGCACACGGGAGAGAAGCCGTATGCGTGTCAGGAGTGCGGGAAGGCCTTCAGCCAGACCACGCACCTCCTCCAGCACCAGCGGGTCCACACCGGCGAGAAGCCCTATAAGTGTGTGGAGTGCGGGAAGGCGTTCGGCGACAACTCCTCCTGCACCCAGCATCAGCGGCTGCACACGGGCCAGCGCCCCTACTCGTGCCTGGAGTGCGGGAAGGCCTTCAAGACCAAGTCCTCCCTGATCTGTCACCGCAGGAGCCACACCGGCGAGAAGCCCTACGCGTGCGCCGCGTGCGGCAAAGCCTTCAGCCACCGGCAGTCCCTGAGCGTGCACCAGAGGATCCATTCCGGGAAGAAGCCCTACGAGTGCCAGGAGTGCCGGAAGACCTTCATCCAGATCGGGCACCTGAACCAGCACAAGCGGGTCCACGCCGGGGAGCGGTCCTGGAACCACCGGGGGAGCAGGAAGGTCTTCAGGCAGAGCCCCCACTTCGCACCTCCGCGACTTCCCGCCGGAGAGCCAGCCGCGCGCCCTTCTTTTCCTTCCCCGGCGAGTCCCGGGGATCTGTTTCCCAAATACCTCTGGAACCCAGCCTGACTCCCCTCACTGGGGTCTCCATATCACTCTGTCAGCTGGACTACTCCAAGAGTGTGTAGACCAGTCTCTCTGCTCCTTTGTATGTTTCCTCTCTGAGCTGGTTTTCCACAGGCAGTCGGGTGGATTTCGGATGTAAAAAGTTGCCGGGGCGCCCTCTAAACGGGTCACTGCCTCAGAGGCTCTTAGGACACTGCCTCCTCGTCCACACTCAGTGGGACTGGATTTAGCTCCTTTAAGAACATCATTGGGGACTGGAGACATTGCCGTCGTGAGCTCTGAACAACAGTGGTGCATAACGCAAGAGCAGGCGGAACAGGAGTGTAGACTGGGAACCGGAGTCTCGGGAAGTCACTGGAGCTTTGGCTATGTTGCTTTACAACTTGATTCCATTTTGCTGAGTTCGTGTTGGGGGTTTCCACCTTATCTGCGCAAATGGAAGGTGTGCTTGGTGAGAAAACTCAGCTTTACATCTGACCACAGTCGTAGGAAGTGTGTGGGGAATACGGATGAGTAGACCACCTGGAACAACCAGAAAAATGCAGGCTTTATATGAAGAAAGTTAAAACTGTAGACCTGTTACTTGAGCATTAGAAAATTGGGCAAGATTTTTATCTATTTAAAATCACCCGGACTCATGAGTGAGTTCTCTTGAACTTTCCAGGAACCATTCACCCGAGGTTTACTCATTAAGAGCAGGGATCAGCAGCCCTCGCCGATTTGGCTCATTGGATCAAGGGTCAGCCGGAGGACTGAAGGGTCCCTCCCAGGTGTGATTCTGGAGGGCATGCACCTCCGTTGCAGGCTTGATCCCTGCCACCTGGTCAGGACTCATGCGGGAGGCAACCAATCTGTGTGTGTGTCTCTCCCATCGATGTTTCTCCCTCTCTCATTCACTCTCTAAAAACCCATGGAAAAACGTCCTCCGGTAAGGATTAACAACAACAGCAAAGAGGAGGGGTGAGCAGACTGACTCATGGCTAGAGGCTCACTGGCTGGTTTGGTATGGCCCATGACCTACATTTTTAAAACATGTTTAAATGGTTGGACATGTGAAGGGAATAATATTTTATGACCATGTGACTCTTCTATGAAATTTACATGTCAGTGTCTGTCAATAAAGTTTTATTGGCTCACAGTCACACATTGTTTTTATTTTTATTTTTTACAGATTGCCTTTGGCTGCTTGAACTCTGCAAGGTCAGAGTTGAGTGCCTGCAACATAGAAAATACAGCCTGCACAGCCTCCAATATTGACTCTCCTTTGACAGCAAAAGTGTACCCAACCCCTGCTCTAGCACAGGGAAGTCATACACAAACATTTCTAATTATTTCTCCAAAGAAAATACAACTTTTCCATCAACAGGAAAACTGCCAAGTGATTCAAACAGAGATGATAGGAAACTGTTAAACCATATTGAACAATATAAAAATGTGAATAAAAAGAAATATATTTTTCTAGATGAAACACTCGATACTGTTAATATTTGTAAAATGTTTTTCCCAACAGGGTCCCAGTAGGAGACGTTTACTTGGACAGTTGTTTTTAAAACCACAGGAGGAAAGATAATTTTTCAAGGATAGCCAGACATTTTAAAAATAGGTGTCTCTGCCTTTGAGATTTCAGTATATAAAAAGACTGGTTTTTATTTTGGGGGAAATGAGGTTGGACAGTCCATTGTCTATTTTCAAAAAAAAAAAAGCAAATTTACACCTTCCAGGGAAAAGTAATACAATTGTATGTAATACAGCTGGATTTATTTAGCAGATCATGCAGTCTTGGGACACATGAGTAGAGAGTCAGGTTGGCCCAAATAAAGACACCACATGGAGAAAGACACCACAAAGATATGAAAGTCCATTGATAGAAAATAGAAGCAACAGCCCTAATCGATGTGGTTCAGTGGATAGAGCGTCAGCCTGCAGACTGAAGGGTCCCAGGTTCGATTCCAGTCAGGGGCATGTACCTTGGTGGCAGGCATATCCCCAGTGAGGCGTGTGCAGGAGGCAGCTGATCGATGTTTCTAACTCCCTCTCCCTTCCTCTCTAAAAAATCAACAAAATAAAACAGAAAAGAAAATATAAGCAACTTATACAGGAAAAAACAACAAACCGTCATTTGGGAACAGTACTTACTATTTTACAGACAAAGCAGTGGGAAGAAGTTGGCAGTGTATACCAACAGCCATTAGTTGGATTCACATGAACAACAAAAATTTGTGAAGTTCTCAGCCATTACACAATAAGTTGTCTTGCTTCTCAGATGGGTCAAAATCTGAAATTTGGGTACCATCCAGTACTGGTATCATTTGTAGAGGGCGGGGGTGTGCGAAAACAGGCACTTGTTCACCATTAGCGGTGTGCATGGGTCTCATATCTTCTTGGAAAGTAATATAACAATGCTTATCGACATGAATGTGCATTTCTCTTGAAACCAATTCCAGATCTGTGAATGTTACCCTGTTGGAATAAATCGGGAGGTGTAAATAATGTTATGGCAGATTGTTTTAATTACAACAGAACGGATTTCAGTGTCCCGCCAAGCAGATGACATTTTAATGATTGAATCCTGTATTGTCCAGTCGGTATTAAAAAGGTTAAGCTCTCTGTGTGCTTCCTATGGAGAGTTTTCTCATCCACAATCTATGAAATAAAACTCGTGGTTTGCAGAACCATATGTGTAAAGTGATCTTATAGTCACAGTGTCAAAATTAATACTGAATATATATACAATGAGTGGCCAGATGATGATGATCAGGAGCTGGTTTGTTATGACAACGACTCCATCCCGTAGATAGGTAATAAATTTTCTTTTTTTATTGTTCAACACTAAATGTGTACCGTATTCTTCTTCATGGAAAAAACAAGACATCCCCTGAAAATAAGACCTAGCGCATCTTTGGGAGCAAACATTAATATAAGACACTGTCTTATTTTGGGGAAACAGGGTATAGGAGACGATGATCACTAGGACCAGAGAGGACCCTTGTTGGACAGCTCCGTCGCCTGCATCCCTGCTGCCTGGCGGGGACTACATTTCCCAGGGGGCGTTGCTGCGCGAGGACCCGCCCACTTCCGGCCAGGGCTCGGAGAGAGGGCGTGAGCCAGCGCGTCAGCTGGATTCTGAGGAGACAGACAGCGAACGGGAAGGGGCGGTAGGCGGGGCTGACGTCGGTGCGTGGCGCGTGCGTGCGCGCGCGGCCGCGAAGGGGCGCGAGAAGGGAAGTGTAGGCGGCGGGTGGACGGCGGCGGGACGCGAGGCTTGGAGTCCGTGCGGTGCCAGCGGCAGGGGCGGGGGAGTGGCGCGGGCTGAGGGGTGGACTCGGGGTTGCGAGCTGGAACCCCCGCGGGGAGACCGCCGCCCTCGAACCCGGCGGCCCCGAGGCCAGCGTGGCGAACCCGGAGGCCGGCGGGCGGGGCGGGCGGGGCGGCTGAGGGCCGAGGTGAGCGCGCCAGGCGGCGGGCGCGGCTGCCGGGGGGCGGGGGGCGGGGGGAGGTTGGAGGAGGACGTCCGAGGAGCTGGAGCTGGGCCGGGGGCGGGGCCACGAACCGCACCCCCTCGTGTTCGCGCGCTTGGCGAGGACCCAGCGGGGAGAGCGCCCCTCTGGGCGCGCTGGTGCTCTTGCCGGGAGCGGCGTCAGGTCCCGCCCCGCGACGCTGGGGGTGGGGGGAGCCCCGTCACCGCTGCTCACCCCGGGGTGGGGAACCCTCTTCCTGCCAAGCGCCAGGTAGAGGACTTGAGCTTAAAAATGAGCCCGCTGGCCCCGGCCAGTGTGGCTCAGTGGAGAGAACCTCGGCCTGCAGACTGAAGGGTCCCGGGTTCGATTCCGGGCAAGGGCACGTATCTTGGATGCAAACCCCATTAGGGAGCGTGCAGGAGGCAGTTGATCGATATTTCTCAGTATTGGTTCTAATTCTCTATCGCTGTAAAAAAAAATCAATCCTGCACCGTCTCGCAATGGGGGACTCCTCAGGGGATGTCAGAGAGCCGGTTTCAGCCCCATCCCGCAGGCCAGGCTGAGGGACCCCACCTGTGCATGAATTGATGCACTAGTAAAATATATTTTTTATTTTTATTTAAAATATATATGTATTTTCAAAAAAATATTTTTATTGATTTTTTTACAGAGAGGAAGGGAGAGGGAGAGTTAGAAACATCGATGAGAGAGAGACATCGATCAGCCGCCTCCTGCACACCCCCTACTGGGGACGTGCCCGCAACCAGGATACATGCTCTTGACCGGAATTGAACTTGGGACCTTTCAGTCTGCAGGCCGACACTCTATCCACTGAGCCAAATCGGTTTCGGCTAAAAATATATTTTACTGATTTTTTACAGAGAGGAAGGGAGAGGGATAGAGAATCAGAAACATCGACGAGAGAGAGACATCAATCTGCTGCCTCCTGCATACCCTCCACTGGGGATGTGCCTGCAACCAAGGTACATGCCCTGGACCGGAATCGAACCCGGGACCCTTCAGTCCGCAGGCTGAGGCTCTATCCACTGAGGAACACTGGTTTCGGCAAAATATATATATTTTTAAAAGTCCCAAATGTCAACTGTCACTGAAAAGTCAGGTTTACAAACAGAAGTGCTGTGTACAACTGCGTGCTGTCTGCTGAGTGCTCAGTGGTCCGCTGGTGGTCGCTGCATGTGGATGGAGGAGATACAGTTCTGAGCCTGGGGGGGGTTGTTAACCCCAAACCTCAGAACAGGGTGAACTGGGAACTGCCTTGTCTCCCCCTCACAGGTGAGGACGCTGAAGCCTGAGAGAGGAGGAGTAACCGTTTGGGGAGGAGCCAGGATCCGGGTCCAGGGCACACAGACTCCGGAGGCCCCCGCTGTACTAGCTCCCATGCAGTTCCCTCCACCAGGGCTGGAAGTAGGTGCTCTTAAACACTTTTTTTAAAAATAAAAATATGCATTTTATTAATTTTTTTTACAGAGAGGAAGGAAGGGGGACAGAGAGTTAGAAACATTGATGACAGAGACACATTGATCAGCTGTCTCCTGCACACTCCCCACTGGGCATGTGCCCACAACCAAGGTACATGACTTGACCGGAATGGAACCCGGGACCCTTCAGTTCGCAGGCCAGCGGTCTGTCCACTGAGCCACACTGGTTTCAGCGAGTGTTCACTCTTACTATCCTTACCAGAGGCCCGGTGCACACATTTAAACACGAGTGGGGCCCCTCAGCCTGGCCGGCGCCCTCTTGTAACCCGGGATGTAGCAGTGTGTGAAGCGGCAGGTGGCTGGGAAGGAGCCCCGAGGTTAGCTGAGCAGCATTTCCGTTGTGGGAGCACACCGACCACGATGGGGCAGCTCCTTCACCGAGCGACTGCCCCCACCCCGGTGGTCAGTGCACATCTTAGCGAACGGCCGCTTAGGGTTTTATATACATACTAGTGTGTATGTGCTAGAGGCCTGGCACGTGACATGCATACAGGGGAGGGCCCCTGGGCCTGGCCTGCTATCTGGGCCCTCTTCCCCTGGGCTGCCAGTTCCCCTCTGTGTGGAGCGACCGGCCCGGCCATTGGAGCCTGGTGCCGCCTGTGTCCGCGACCACCCGCCCCCAGTTCCCGGTTCTCCATCGGGCCATCAGGGGCTGCCTACTGGGGGCAGCTCCTGCAGTGTGCATCTGCCCCCTGGTGGTCAGTGCACGTCATAGCCGATGGTCGTTCTGTCTGGTCAATTTGCATATTGCACTTTTTTATATGTAGATAGACAGGTAGGTAGGTAGATAGGTAGATAGATAATGATGCTTTCAGCCGAAACCGATTTGGCTCAGTGGACAGAGCGTCAGCCTGTGGACTGAAAGGTCCCAGGTTTGATTCCAGTCAGGGGTATGTACTTTGGTTGCAGGCACATCCCCAGTAGAGGTGTGCAGGAGGCAGCTGATCGATGTCTCTCTTTCATCAATGTTTCTAACTCTCTATCCCTCTCCCTTCCTCTCTGTAACAAATCAATAAAATAAAAATAAAAAGGTGTCTCTTAGGAAAAATGAGGCCACACTCTGGTAAGTGGGAATATCTTGTTTTAGCTCCGTTTTGCCGCCTCGGGGAGGGAGGGGCAGGACGGGAATCACAGGTGAATGATTCCCGAGTTGCTTCTTGAAGGAGAAGGAGGGGATCAGAGCTGGCCTGGAAAGGTAACATTGCTTCCGTTTTATGGCGGAGACACAGCAAACCGCTCACATCAAAGCCGAACACTCCTTCTTCCCGGACACCCTGCCCCAAACGCACCGCCAGTAGAGCCCGTTTCTTAGAGCGTGTAATTGTTTTAAACAAAAGCCTTATCGGTGCCCCAGACTACTCAACCACTGAGCCACGCCGGCCAGGCGCAAACATTTATTCAGACACCATGATTATAAATACATGTTGGTTGGAGCACCCAGACACCAAAAGGTTACGGGTTCGATTCCCAGTCAGGACACATACCTGGCTTTCGGTTCAATCCCCAGGTGGGGCGCATCTAGGAAGCAACTGACTGATGTTTCTCCCTCTTCCTCTCTAAAATCAATAAAAACATAGCTTCTGGTGAGAATTTTTTTTTTTTAAAGAAAAAGCATTATTGTCATAGAAAAAATACTTTAAGGGTGGCAAAGTGTGGCATAAAGGTTAGTAACGTGGACTCTGGGACCCCACTAGCTGAACTCAGACCCACGGTGTATACTAGATGCAGCACCTTAATTTCAGTTCCTCCTCCGTAGAGTGGGGATAATCACAGTGCTAATTGGTAGGACTGTGGTGAGGATTGAGGCGTGAATGTTTTTAGAACCACGCCTGGCCCTTCAGTACCATGTAAGCATGAACTGTAGATCATGCTGTTTGTCCATTTGTCCGTGTAGAATATGATGTTTGAGCACAGGAAGCTTGAGGAGGCATATTTCCAAGAAGATACTGATTTTTTAAAATAATAATTTACACGGAATTTGGGAGAGTTCTGGTTCCAGGTACAAGGGACTAAGCCCCCCAGCCCCGCCCCCAGTCTCCCCCACTTGAATGCTGCTATAGAACCAGAATGGCAAGCCGGCAGCAGCAATTTGGGGTCTCTAACAAGTAAACAGTAGCAGGCAGATTAAAAGGAAAGCCCAAAATTTGGACCACCACCAAAGATGTGATCTGCTTACCTTTTCCCCCTCCCAGCATCTCCTAGCATAGAGCCCAGAGGTGGGTATTGGCCTGGGTAGAAAGAACTACAGTAGGTGTTAAAGGATTCCCATTTTTCAGGTCGGTAAACTGAGGCATGGGGGAGTTCATTAACTTGGCCAACATGACCCAGCAAGTCAGTACCAGAATCTGAATCCTTTTTTTAAAAAAAATATATATATATTTTATTGATATTTTATAGAGAGGAAGGGAGAAGGATAGAGAGTCAGAAACATCTTTGAGAGAGACATCCATCAGCTGCCTCTTGCATACCTCCTACTGGGGATGTGCCTGCCACCTAGGTACATGCCCTTGACTGGAATCGAACCTGGGACCTTTCAGTCCACAGAACGATGCTCTATTAACTGAGCCAAACCAGTTTCGGCTGAATCTTTAAAAAAAAAAAATATATATATATATATATATATATATACACACATATATATATGTATATATATGTATATTTTTATTAATATTTTACAGAGAGGAAGGGAGAGAGATAGAAACATTGATCAGCTGCCTTCTACACACTCCCCTCTGGGGATGTGCCCTCAACCTCCATGCCCTTGACTGGAATCGAACCTGGGACCTTTGAGTCCGCAGGCCAACGCTCTCTCCACTGAGCCACACCAGCCAGGGCAGAATTTGAATTCTTTAATCTGACCTTTGATTCTGGTGCTTATGTGAAACTTATTCTTGGATGCTGAGATAGAAATCACAAAACAAGGAATGAACATTTGCCGGCCACCGCGGGCAGATGCCTGGCAGGGCTTGCTAGCTGGTCAGGAAGGCGATCCCATGTAACCAAGCACGCATTGCTTGGCGTGTGCTCACCTCGTATGATCTCTTCTGTTCTCTTCTAATTCGAGTCTATTTTTATTTCAAATTAAAAGAATGTTGCTAGGCATTTTTTTCCCTTTCAGTTTTTTAGGCAAAAATATATTTGTATTGATTTCAGAGAGGAAGGGAGGGCAAGAGAGAGAGAGAGAGAGAGAGAGAGATCAATGATGAGAGAGAATCATGATTGGCTGCCTCCTGCACGCTCCTTCCTGGAGATGAACCGCAACCCAGGCCTGAGCCCTTGACTGGGAATCGAACACAGGACCCTTCAGTCCAATGCTTTATCCAGTGAGCCGCACTGGCCAGGGCTAAGCACAGTTCTTAACACCTGGAGAACATGAAGGCCTCTTCGAGCCTGTGGTGCAGGTGGAAAGCATGTTCATCGGCTCAGAGTCCTTCCTTCAGACGGTCCCTGGCGGTCCCAGAGTGCGCTAATTCCTCTGTGCAGAAAGGTGATTTAGCTTCGCATACAGATAAAGTATTTCATACTTGAGGATACTGTTTTTAATGTAGCCGACATTTTTAAAAAAATATATTTTATTGATTTTTTACAGAGAGGAAGGAAGAGGGATAGAGAGTTAGAAACATCGATGAGAGAGAGACATCGATCTGATGCTGCCTCCTGCACGCCCCCTACTGGGGATGTGCCCGCAACCAAGGTCCATGCCCTTGACCAGAATCGAACCTGGGACCCTTCAGTCCGCTGACTGATGCTCTGTCCACTGAGCCAAACCAGTTTCGGCTAGCTGACATTTTTTCATAAATTTCATAGAATTGCTCCAAGACCAGAGAGTGTCTCTCATATTTTTTGTTTTTCCCAATATTTACAATATAAGTAGGCAGAAAAGTTGTCCAGTAACTGGTAACTCCCACTCTCGAGCCAGTTAGACCCTCGTACAATTTCTTACACACGTTTCCCCCCCACCCCCGCTCCCCAAAGTGTGAGCAGCAGAACCCTTTACCCTGGAGCCCCCAAGTGGGGACGTGAACCCTGGCCGAGCAGGATCGCACGTGTGCCATTTCAGGACGCCGTGACTTTCCCAGATGTGGCCGTAGACTTCTCCCAGGAGGAGTGGGCGCATCTGAATCCCGCCCAGAGGACCCTGTACAGGAAGGTGATGTGGGAGAACTACAGCACCCTGGTGTCCGTGGGTAAGAGCGTCTGCCGCCCTCACCGCCCCCCCCCAGCCTCTCTGCCCCACTTAGAGGGGGCACCATTCTGGAGCAGCCACCTCAGAGCCCGTTTGCTCCCTGTTTCCTCTCTGCAGGTCTCTGCCGGTCAAAGCCAGCCGTCATCTCCTGGCTGGAGCGAGGGGAAGAGCCCTGGGTGACGGAGGGTGCGGCGGCAGGAGGCCTGTGCCCAGGTGGGTCCAGGATGGCGGGCGCAGGGGTGGGGGGTGGGGGGGAGCTGTCCTCGCCATGTTTCCCCTCTCTCAGACCCATCGGCAAACAACGCTAACACCCCTCCCAGCGGAAACATCTTGTTCTGACTCCACTTCAAAAAAAATGTTACTGATTTTATAGAGAGAGAGGGAGGGAGGGGGAGAGGGATCGATGGGTTGTTCTGCTTAGTGATGCATTAGGTGGCTGATTCTCATAGCTGCCCTGCCTGGGGATCGAACTCATGACCTAGACCTATCAGGGTGACACTTTTAACCAGCTGAGCTACCAGGTCAGGGCCTCTGGCTTCTTTTTTAAAATATATTTTATTGATTTTTTACAGAGAGGAAGGGAGAGGGATAGAAAGTCAGAAACATCGATGAGAGAGAGACATTGATCAGCCGCCTCCTGCACGCCTCACACAGGAGATGTGTCCTCAAGGAAGGTACATGCCCCAGACTGGAATCGAACCTGTGACCTTTCAGTCCGCAGGACGATGCTCTATCCGCTGTGGCTTCGTTTTTTTAAATCCATCTTCTCTTAAGAAGAACTGCCTTCCCTGATCTCCGACAGATCCCATAGTCCATCCCTGGACTCCGTTATGCTCCACTTAGGTTGACCTTGTTTGGCTCAAGTGCCATATTGTCATCATCATCCCTGACAATCAGCATTTTTGGATCCCTCAGACCCATTTGTGTTTACTCTGTTTCCCCGAAAATAAGACCTACTTCCACTTTTGCCTCTCGCTATCATATAAGGCCTTCCCCCGAAAATAAGATCTTCCTGATAATAAGGCCTCCCCTGCACATAAGGCCTCCCCGGAATAGAAGGCCCCCGAAGCTACCCTGAGGCGTCTGACTCCTGATGTAGAGACCTCGCCCTGCCCGAACAGCTCCGGCTGCATGTGCTGCAGCTCATCCGTGAGCTGGTTGGTGATGACAACTACTACAGTCCCGTAGACAGGTCATACATTTCTTTTTTTTTGTTCAATAATACATGAATACCATGTTCTTCATGGAAAAATGAGACATCCCTGAATATAAGACATAGCGCATCTTTGGGAGCAAAAATTAATATAAGACACTGTCTTATTTTCAGGGAAACAGGGCATATTGATAATCAGCATTTTTGGATTCCTCAGACACATTTGTGTTTAGTTGTTTGAAGTTCTTAAGACGTGTTTATGGGGTTAACAATCATAGCTGTGTTCTTCCTTCTACTTTTAATTATTTTTTCTTTGTTGTTCCTGTGATTATTTCTTCTGGCTTATATGTGGTTTTCCTCCTTTTATACCATCCCACCCTGGGAATCGGAAAGGTTTTCAGTCCCACAAGCTGTTGCCTTTATATTTTGAGGTGTATTTGAATCTATATTTTAAAATTCGCCCTGACCGGTATGGTGTACCTCAGTGGATAGAGCGTCAGCCTGTGGACTGAAGGGTTCCTAGTTCGATTCCAGTCAAGGGCATGTACCTGGTTGCGGGCACATCCTCAATGTTTCTCTCTCATGTTTCTAACTCTTGATCCCTCTCCCTTCCTCCCTATAAAAAAATGAATAAAAATATTTTAAAAAATAAAATTAATGTGAAACTCGGAATACCACCTTTGGGTTACCCACATGAAAGATGATCAGATTAGCTCCCTAATGTTACCTCCTGCCTCTTTCTCTTCTCCCACTTTTTAAAAAAATATATTGATTTTTTAAAATTGATTGATTTCAGAAAGGAAAGGAGAGAGAAAGGGAGAGAGAAACATCAGTGATGGGAGAGAATCATTGATCGGCCGCCTCCTACCCATCCCCAACTGGGTATCAAGCTCACAACCCAGGCATGTGTCCTTGACCAGAATTGAACCCGGGACCCTTCAGTCCGCAAGCTCACACTCTATCCACTGAGCCACACCAGTCAGAGCAATTCTTCTCCTACTTGTATTGTAGTCATTAGGACCTGTGCCCCAGTTTATTTTCTTGAAACGTAATTACGCATCTTCTCCTGCCCTGCGCGAAAGCTGTTTTTCTGGTTTGGAAAACGAGTTAACAGTGTAGAGAGCCTCCCTGAAACGGTCATAGTTTGTTCTGTGGCTGTCGTATGGCTTTTCCTGATGGCAATTACCATATTTCCACAAAGAGGATCGTTGCCCTGGCTGGGTAGCTCAGTTGGTTAGAGCTTTGTTCTGAGACCCCAAGGTTAGGGGTTTGATCCCTGGTCAGGGCACATACAAGAATCAACCAATGAGTGCATAAAGAAGTGGAATAATAAATCAATGTTTCTCTCTCTTTCTTTAAGAGTAAGTGTATTAGAAAACTGATATGAAATTTAGTTGCTTCTTTAGGAAACCAATAAAACGTAAACTGTGAGGACAAATGAGAGAAAATGCAAAAAAAGAAATAACAGTAAATAACCAACAGTACATAAGTACTTAGAAGAATCATATGAAATTTATTTTCTTCAACTCTCTGTAGACAATCTGAAAACTTAGATAAGTTAAACGGATAATACTTTCAGAAAGCATAAATTGCCACAACTGATGCCAGAAGAGAGAGAACTCCCACAGACCAGTTACCATAGGAGAAATGTAGACCGTCATCTAAGAACTGCCTAAAAAGCAGCTACTCCGAATAGTTACACAGATAAATTCTATAAAAACTTTTAGGAAAAGCACCAGCAGCGTTGGCTCACATGTTTTGTGACAGAATAAAAAGAACAATTAAAAAAAGACTCATAAATGTTATGTTAACCCCATAAACACGTCAGTAAAGACAGCGAGAACATTTGATGCCAAAATGGTACCAAGAAAGGCAACGACAGACAAATATCAGTGATAAATATTGGTATAAATCTTCAATTAAAAAGTATTCTTAAACTAATACACCATAGCCTGACTGGTATGGCTTAGTGGTTGAGCATCAATCTATGGATGGATGGTCACAGGTGGATTCCCGAGCAGAGCACAAGCCCAAGTTGTGGGCTGTGCAGGAGACAGCCAATCAGTGATTCTCTCTCATCACTGGTATTTCTGTATGTCTCACTCCCTCTCCCTTCCTCTGAAATCAATTAAAAAAATATTTTAATGCCGAAACCAATTTGGCTCAGTGGATAGAGCGTTGGCCTGTAGACTGAAGGGTCCTGGGTTCAATTCCCGTCAAGGGCATGTGCCTTGGTTGCGGACATATCCCCAGTAGGGTGCGTGCATGAGGCAACTGACCTATGTCTCTCTCTCATCGATGTTTTTAGCTCTCTATCCCTCTCACTTCCTCTCTAAAAAATCAATAAAATATATTTTTTTAAAAAAGGAAAAAAAAGATTTAAAATAAAAAAAAGAAAGAATATACCATCGCCAAGGAGACGTTATTTCAGAAATGTCACATTGGATTGCAGTGCCTAACTTGACCCAAGAACGGTCAGAACAGTAACCTCCGTGGGCTTCAGCAACTGTCAGACTCCCCTGGTCTCATTCGAGAAGTTTCTGTGCTTCTGGCGTCGAATAAAGGAGACCTTTGCTTTCTTGCTATCTTTCAGACTTGGAGTGTGTGTGGCCGACCAAAGCATTATCTCCAAACCAGAACGCTGACGAAGAAAACTTACCCCAGGTAATGGTACCGGGAAGACGGACGAGGGGTGGTGACCTTGAGTGTTCCACGTTCGGGGAAACCCGGAGAGGCCAAGACCTGCCTGAGAGGGTGGGCCGGGTAAACCGGAAGCCACGGTGTCGGCAAGAGACCCTTGATCCCAGAGGCGCCCTCACTGAGATAAAGGAACACGCTCACAGATCGGGGATGCGTTTCCGTCTGAAGACATTTCCAGTCGGAAAGCACCTGTTTCCCACCGCAGAGAGAGGATACAGTTTGCACACCGCTAAGGCAAGCTTAAAAACACAGGCGTCGACAAAGAAACTGCTGAGATGCAAAGACTGTGAGAAAACCTTCAGCAACATCTCCACCCTGACGCTGCATCGAAGAACCCACACCGGAGAGAAGCCCCACGCGTGCGCTGTGTGCGGGAAGATCTTCAGCCAGCTGGCGCACCTCGCTCAGCACCAGCAGGTCCACTCCCGGGAGAGGCCCTACGAGTGCGTTACGTGCGGGAAGGCTTTCGGCGACGGCTCCTCCCTGGCCCATCACCGCCAGATCCACACCGGAAAGAGACCCTACGGATGCGCTGACTGCGGGAGCGCCTTCTGGCAGAAGGCCTCTCTCGCCCGCCACTGGAGGTACCATCACACTGGGGAGAAACCCTTTGACTGCGCCGCCTGTGGCAAGGCCTTCCCGGACCACTTAGGGCTCACGCAGCACCAGAGGGTCCACTCCAGGGAGAGGCCGTACAGGTGTGGCGAGTGTGGGAAGGCCTTTGGCCACGGCTCCTCCCTGACGGTGCACCGGCGGGTTCACACAGGAGAGAAGCCGTTCGCCTGCGGACTCTGCGAGCGGGCCTTCAGCCACCGCGGTGCGCTCACGCTCCACCAGAGGGTGCACACTGGGGAGAAGCCCTACGCGTGCCAGGAATGCGGGCAGGCGTTCCGGCAGAGCACACACCTGGCCCACCACCGGAGGGTCCACACCGGGGAGAAGCCATACGCATGTGCGGAGTGCGGCAAGGCCTTCAGCCAGAAGGCACACCTGGCCCAGCACCGGAAAACACACACCGGGGAGAAGCCTCACGTGTGCGAGGAGTGCGGGAGGGCCTTCAGCCAACTGGCGCACCTGGCCCAGCACCGGCGGGTGCACACGGGCGAGAAGCCATTCTCCTGCGCGGCCTGCGGGAAGGCCTTCAGCGACCGCTCCTACCTGGTCCAGCATCAGAGGCTCCACACGGGGAAGAGGCCGTTCGAATGCCTGGCATGTGGGAAGGCGTTCCAGCAGAGGGCGTACCTGATGAGTCACCAGCGGTGTCACACAGGGGAGAAGCCCTACGCGTGCGACGTGTGCGGGAAAGCCTTCGGCCACCGGAAGTCCCTCACTCTGCACCGGAGGGTGCACACGGGGGAGAAGCCTTATGCGTGTCAGGAGTGCGGCAAAGCCTTCAGCCAGGTGGCACATCTGACGATGCACCAGAGAATCCACACCGGAGAGAGGCCCTACAGGTGTGAGGAGTGTGGAAAGGCCTTCCGGCAGAGTGTGCATCTCACGCAGCACCAGCGAGTTCATACCGGAGGGTCGGCGGCGTCCTCCTCGTCGTCCTCCTCCTCCTCAGCTCGTCCCTCCTCCTCGCCCACATGCCACCGAGTCCCCTAGTCCAGTCTCCCAAGGCCCCTAGAATCCACCCACTCTCCCCAGTCCATGGCCCATCATCCTGGTCCAAGACTTTTGCAATCACGTTCCAGCCATTTTCCTTCTTGCTCCCCTCAAATACGTAATTTGAACACTTAACCTCTTTTGTAAAAAAATATATTTTATTGAATTTTTACAGAGAGGAAGGGAGAAGGATAGAGAGTTAGAAACATCCTGTATCAGCTGCCTCCTGCACACCCTCAATTGAGGATGTGCCTGCAACCAAGGCACATGCCCTTGACCGGAATCGAACCTGGGACCCTTCAGTCTGCCGGCTGACACTCTATCCACTGAGCCACACCAGTTTCGGCCCCATTTAACCTCTTCAACATGAAAATGTACTCCTATTACTGTTCCATCCAAACCACGTGTGGTGAAGACTGGGAGGTCATCCATTGAAAGGACTCAGCACATAATCCCTGGCACATAATTAGTGCCTTCAGAGTAAAGGTTGCCTTACCAGATATGTTCAGCTGCAAGGGAAATGAACCAGGAGGTCAAGGCGAAGGAACCCCCAGTTTTTAGAGCAGACAGAGCTCCCAACTCTGCCTGTAGGTACAAAAGATGAGCACACTTAGAATTGAAAGCGTCTTGATACCCAAAGCGACATGGTGGCTCACTGCTCCCTCTGTGTGAATAAACATGAATAGCAGTGATGATGAGGTGCTTTCCTCAGCTGCACTTAGAAGTGACAATGGGCCAATGAGGACAAACTCATTTGGTAGAATGAAGGACTAGCCAGGGGAGAGTATTTTTTAAAAAAAATATATGAATATCTTATTGATTTTTTACAGAGAAGAAGGGAGAGGGAGAGAGTTAGAAACATCAACCAGCTACCCCCTGCAATACCTCCTACTGGGGACGTGCCCCCAACAAGGTGTACATGCCCTTGACCAGAATAAAACCTGGGACCTTTCAGTCCGCAGGCCGATGCTCTTGTCCACTGAGCCACACCGGTTAGGACTAGGGGAGAGTATGAAAAACAAAAACAAGCGAGAAAACTCAAACAGATTCATGGCATGAGACAAACTGAAAAAGGCAGTGCAATACTGTGGCCTTTAGAAATGCATCATGGACAATTCCTGAGGTATCTATACTGTTCCAGAGCGTAAAATAAATATAAATCTTCCCATCATGTTCTATGGAACTGAAGACTGGTCCCAAAACAGAAAAAGGCATACTGCAATAACACATAAAGGTACACGCTAAAACAAAAACTTATTTTTTTTTTTTAGAGGTAGACATGTCTGTATAGAAAGACTCAGTCTGGCAAAGGTATTTCTCCCCACGTTAAATAACGTGAATTCACTGATGTTCCAGTAAAAGGATATTTTATTTTATTTTTTAAAAAATACATTTTGTTATTTACAGAGAGGAAGGGAGAGGGATAACTAGAAACCTCAATGAGAGAGAAACTGATCAGCCACCTCCTGCACGCCCCTCTACTGGGGATGTTCCCATAACCAAGGTATATGCCCTTGACCGGAATCGAACCCGAGACCCTTCAGTCCGCAGGCCGACGCTCTATCCACCGAGCCCTACGGGCTGTGGCGTGAGACGAGCTCTTACCCGGAGGACACGATTCCTCTACTTTGGCCCAGAAACGGGGAGTACCGCGCTCCTTGTTCGCCAGGGGACGGGCGTGGGCCTCTGGGGAGGGGGGGGTTTTAAGACTCTCTTTACACATCTGTGGTCAAAAGTGTGGCTCAGTGGATAGAGCGCGGCTTGCGGACTGAAGGGTCCCAGGTTCGATTCTGGTCGGGGGCATGTACCTTGCTTGCGGGCACATCTCTACTGTGGGGCGTGCAGGAGGCGGCCGATCGATGTCTCTCTCTCATCGATGTTTTTGACTTTCTATCCCTCTCCCTTCCTCTCTGTAAAAAATCAATAAAATACATATTTTTTAAAAAAGTGTGTTTCATCACAGTGGGAGGAATGGACCAAGCCAACAGCCAGGTCAAAGAAGATGAAACAAAACAGCTAATGGAAAGTACCCAATATCACTAGTAGGAAGAAAAATGCAAAATTGGTGATATATCCACTTTCCCCAATCGTTGGGTCTTTAAATCACAGAAGAGTGATAATACCCAAGTTTGGTAAAAGTGTGAAAAGAGCCCTAACCGGTGTGGGTCAGTGAATAGAGCGTTGGCCTGTAGACTGAAAGGTCCCAGGTTTGATTCCTGTCAAGGGCATGTACCTTGGTTGCAGGCACATCCCCAGCGGGGGGTGTGCAGGAGGCAGCTGATCGATGTTTCTCATTGATGTTTCTAGCTCTCTATCCCTTTTCCTTCCTCTCTGTAAAAAAAAAAAAAAATCAATAAAATATATTTTAAAAAAAGAAAGTGTGAAAAGACATATTGGTCAGTTTTACAAATTGTCATCTGTATGTATTATTTGAATTGAAATTCCTCAGAAACCAAATTGCAAAGGTAGGTGAATATATGATGGAAAAATAAATGTTTTAAGTGGTGAATTATTAGGGTAATGAGTAAGTTAATGATTGTGTATAACTTCAATAGGATTATGCAGTTGTTTAAAAAATATATAAATGTGTATATAGGCATAGAGAAATAACTGCCATACTAAATGAAGAATTTTTTTTCAGACCTGTATTCTAACATAAACTCAGAATTGGGATATCAAAAGTAAAACCTACATTATATATTTTTCTGTCTTTCTCTGTCTGTGTTTTCTTGCCCCCTTCTTACACCTACACCATCCCTCCTTTTCTTCGGAGTAACTGGCCAGCCCTGCCCTCTGACTCTGATGGGCCCCGCCCTGTGGTCAGCAAACTCATTCATCCACAGAGCCAAATACCAATAGTACAACATGGGAATTTCTTCTGAGAGCCAATTTTTTAAAATGTAAATGTCTTCTAAGGCCACTTCTTCAGAATAGACTCGCCCAGGCCATGGTATTTTGTGGAAGAGCCACGTTCCGGGGGCCAAAGAGCCGCATGTGGCCTGCGAGCCGTGGTTTGCCGACCCCTGACCTAGCCGATGGAGTTTTCTGGAGTCAGAAACATACTTGTGTCTTGTCACGTGACAGAAGCACCCTAAGGTGTGAGGCTGGTGTTCTTCAGAGCCACCCGGGCTGAGTGCTTCCCAGAGTGGGAACCCCTCAAACTACCCATCATCCCCAGCACTTCATTTCTGGCTCAGACTCCTCATTTGACAGCCATTACACACACTTCACCAGCAGGGAATCTGGTGGAAGACTGGGCCAAAGGGAAATCTGAGGTGTGAAGGATGGGTTAGGGTTTGAGATGGGGCAAGTGAGACTCCTGTTCCTTTTCTAGCCTCGGGAAGTCACACCTCCTGATGTGGGCCCCAGACAGACAGACAGCCGCATGGATTATTTTTCATGAGAGAGGAACAGAGCTCTGGGGTCCTGGATAATGGCAGTTTTAAGAGGGAGAGGAATCCTAACGGGTGTTGCTCAGTGGATAGAGCATCAGCCTGCAGACTGAAGGGTCCCAGATTCGATTCCGGTCAAGGGCATGTGCCTTGGTTGTGTGCACATCCCCAGTAGGAGGTGTGCAGGAGGCAGCTAATGGATGTCTCTCTCCCATCGATGTTTCTAACTCTATATCCCTCTCCCTTCCTCTCTGTAAAAAATCAATAAAGTATATTAAATAAAAAAAGAAAGAGGAATGCCAGTCTATTGAGTGTAACTGATGTACCTAACTGTTCTGAGGAGTTTAAAACTCAGCGCATGGACTTCTAGGATCCAGGCAAAAAATTTCAGCCAAGGATACCGCATGATGTGGCTGAAAGGTTCTTAACACTGTTGGACGTCACAGGGTTTGGATTGCTCAAGCACTGGCTGGGTAGCTCAGCTGGTTCGAGGTTCGTCTCAGGACACCCAAGGTTGCAGGTTTGCTGTCTGGTCAGGGCACATACAAGAACCCACCAATAATTGCATAAATAAATGGAACAGAAAATTGGTATAGGTATCTCAAAAAAAAAAAAAAAAGGATTGCTCGAAACCAAATTGAGAGACTCCGTTCTATATTGCTAAAGGGGATGCTGTTTAAATTCCATGTTTAATTGTAGGGGGGCTGCTATGGATCGATTTGTATTTCTATTCCCCCTGCCCCCCCCCCCCCCCCAAATCACATATTGACACTGTGACTATTTGAAAATGGCCTTTATGGAGGAAATTGAGGTTAAGTCCCTAATCTGACAGGACTGGTGTCTTTATGATAAAAAGGCCCTGGCCGGTCTGGCCCAGTGAATAGAGCATCGGCCTGCAGACAGAGGGTCCTGGGTTCAAGTCCAGTCAAGAGGATATTGCCAGTTCCTCCCCAGCCCAGGCCCTGGTCATGGTGCGTGCAAAAGGCAACCCATGGATGTGTTTCTCTCACATCGATGTTTGTCTCTCCCTCTCACTCACTCTAAACATCAATGGGAAACTGAAACCGGTGTTGCTCAGTGGATAGAGCTTTGGCCCGCGGACTGAAGGGTCCTAGGTTCGATTCAAGTCAAGGGCATGTGCCTGGGTTGTGGGCACATCCCCGGTGGGAGATGTGAAGGAGGCAGCTGATTGATGTTTCTCTCTCATCGATATTTCTAGCTCTCTATTCTTCTCCCTTCCCCTCTGTAAAAAGTCAATAAAATATATTAAAAAAATATATTTCTAGATCACAGCGGAGAGACCCCCCCCCACTCCCCATGTGTCCACACCAAGTGTTGGTGCTCGGCTATCCAAGGAACCTGGAACTCAGAGGGCTTATGCCTCATGGAATGTTCGGGAACACTCCTCCTAAAGGCAGTAAATGGTCACCTGTGGGCTGCTGGTCTTGCCACTACACGTTACGAATATTAGAGGCCTGGTGTGTGAAATTCGTGCAAGAGTAGGCTTTCCTTCCCCTGGCTGCCAGCCCTGGGACCCGGGACCCAGTCATCTGGAAGGACATAGGGTCTAATTAGCATTTTATGCTTTTATTATTATAATTCCCAAAGGAGACAATGCGATTTAAAAATTGGGACTGGCACCACTGAGGACTTCTTCTTACCCAATATTCCTGTGTTTGTTTGTTTTTAAATATATTTTATTGATTTTTTACTGAGGGGGAGGGAGAGGGATAGAGAGTTAGAAACACTGATGAGAGAGAAACGTTGATCAGCTACCTCCTGCACACTCTCCACCTGGGATGTGCCCACAACCAAAGTACATGCCCTTGACTGGAATTGAACCTGGGACCTTTCAGTCCGCAGATCAACACTATCCACTGAGCCAAACCAGCCAGGGCTTTCTCTTCCTTTTTTTAAAAAAATATATTTTATCAGGGCTGTATTTTTATTGTTGATGGTATTATAGATGTCCTCCATTTCTCCCTCCTTTGCTGCCCTCTACCCAGCCCCTGCCCCACCCCAGGCCTATGTCCTATTTGTATAAACACACAACAGTTTTCTAGTGACAGCCTCACAGCCTAAAATCTAGAACCTCGCCAACTCACATATAGCACTCCCCCATGCATCCTCCAACTCAAGATAACACATGTCTCCTGTTTTTTCTTTTTTTTGGGGGGGGGCGTACATTTTCCTATAGAAACAGTTTATAGACTCTGTGTTAAATATTTCAGTCAGGTTGTAACCAGGCCCGGCTGTCCTAAGAGCCAAGACTGCCTCTTAAAAATGACGGTGCCGTTTTTTTTTGCCCTCATCTGCTTCATTTCACGCTCTCCACAGCCCAAAGAGCTTTGTTTCTAGGCAACAGCAGGGTTTTTCCCAGGCGGCTGGGTTCTTTGAAGACGTCAGAGGTAGGGAGAACTGTGCATTCGGCCTAAAAAGTCAGCACCACAGACGGGTCCCCCAATGAGGTTTGGCATCATGGCCAGGTGTATGGGGATAGGGTTCAGTACCACAGACAGCTCAGGCCCACGGACAGGCCTGTCTGAAATGGGTTTCAGCACCAAGGACAGGGCCAGCGGGGAAGGACAGCTCGGCCTGTCTGGCTTGGCTCCGAGGACAGGCCTATATTAAAGCAATTTCACCACAATGGACAGGTGTGGGAAGAGGGGTACCAAAGAAAGGTTACAAGGTCAATCGAAAAGAGGGTTCAGTACCATGCCTAGATCTATGGGGAAAGGGGTTCAGTTCCACGGACAGGGCTATGGGGAAGAGGGGCACCACAGACAAGGTCACGAGGTCAATCCAAAAGGGGTTCAGGCGCAGGGTGGCCGTCCGCCAAGGCGATGAGGGTGCTCGTGCGACGCTACTGGGGGCCCCGGCCCGTGGGAGGCGGCGCAGGCCGGAGGCCGAGCCCCCAGTGGCGAGCGCTGGCTGGGCTCAGCGGGTCCCCCGGCGGGGCGGACAGCTGGGGCGCCCGAATCCGCGAGAAGCCGCCCCGGCGGGTGCTCTACTTCGGCACCGACCAGTTCTCTCGCGAGGCGCTGCGGGCACTGCTCGCCGCCAGGGAAACAAAGAAGAAGAGTTAATCGAGAAATTGGAGGTGGCCACAGTGCCTTCCCCATCACCAAAAGCACTGCCAGTGAAGCAATATGCTGTCCAAGCTCAGCTGCCAGTGTATGAGTGGCCAGATGTGGGATCTGGAGAATATGATGTGGGAGTGGTCGCTTCATTTGGCTGACTTTTGAGTGAGGCTCTTATTCTTAAATTTCCCTTTGGCATATTGAATGTCCACCCCAGTTGCCTCCCAAGGTGGCGTGGTCCAGCCCCTATAATCCATACTGTGCTTCATGGAGACAAAATTGCTGAGTGACAATTATGCAAATCAGACCTAAAAGATTTGATGTAGGTCCAATTCTCAAACAGGAAACCATTCTTGTGCCCCCCAAAAGCACTTCAAAGGAATTGGAAGTAGTGTTGTCAAGACTGGGTGCCAACATGCTTATTTCAGTTTTGAAAAATTTGCCTGAAAGTTTGAACAATGGAAGGCAGCAGCCAACTGAGGGGATGACACATGCCCCTAAGATTTCTGCTCGTACCAGCTGTATAAAATGGGAAGAACAAACTTCAGAGGAAATATTCAGACTTTATTGTGCCATTGGAAATATAATTCCGTTACAGACAATCTGGATGGATAACACCATTAAACTTCTGGATTTGGTAGAAGTTAATAGTTCAGTCCTCACTGGTATTAACTTTTGAATAGTTGACATAGAAAATGTTTTCACTATAATCTATTTGAAAATGTGTCTGTTTACTATAGGTCACATTTACAAAAAATAGGGATTCTTTTAGTTTGTTTGGGTTCAAAAATGGTAATATATTACATTCATTTAGTGTCCATTCACATGTATTTTCTTATTTAATCAGAGGAACCTGGGAAGTAGGCAGAGCAGTGGTACAATCCCGTTTTAATCTCTGTGATTTCCTACACTAAGCTTTTCAGAGGGGGTAAAATGACTGGGTTAATTTCATCCTGGTGAATGTCATAATGAAAATGTCTGAGCAGCTCATTGAGATCTTAGGCCAAGGTATGCCATTTCACAATACAGGCCTGTCTGAGGCCCATCAGTACCTCCCGCCCCCAATGTGGTGGACTGAAGAAGTAAGCCACAGCAGGTGCTGGTGTAGTTCAGAGTTGGGGTTCCCCGGAAATTTAGGAATTGCTATGTGTATAATCATGGATGAAGGGGCCAGCTTTTATCCTAAGCCTCCTGTATTTTTCTCCACTGGTAGATAGTTATTTCCCCAAAATGCTCAAAACTTCTGGATTCAGCATTTTTAGGTTGACCTTTGAGAGACTGGGTAAAAGACTCATAGCTTACATATTTAGAAAGCTTCTGTTTGGGTTCAAGGTACACACAAAATACTGTGGCTCCATCGTAAGTTTGGGTTACAGAGTCAGGTCATCAACAAATGAGTCCTCTCTAGTATTAGTACTACCTCCCAAGATGATTTAATCTTTAACAAGCATAATGAAGTGAATTATTCTTGCTCTCTAGTGTCCCCATCCCCCTCCATTCTTCAGATCCAAAATTTACAGGACAGACTGTTATTCCAGGATCCATAATATACCACAAACAGTCACAAAAGCTTCTGGTTTGTTGCAAGGTACATTTCTTTTAGTTTAAAATTATCATACTTGTTTTACTAAATTTATAGTTTGTATCCTTTATCATTTTTTGTTGGGACTTCACTAAACTTGTCTATCAGATTGAGGCAATAGAGAGTTTCTCTTAAGAATATATATATATATATATATATATATATATATATATATATATATATATATATTAATTGATGAAGTTTTGCCAAGACAGTGTTATTAGTCAAACAATGAAAGAAAATTCAGTAACTAGCCTATTGCTTAGGCTTTTGTAAATATAGATGGTATTTTCCTATAAATTTTGAAGAAATTTTATATTCTATGTAAACCAATTTAATTAAGCTCTTTTTATCTTGTTAATATGACTATCATAAAAGAAATATTTAGCTGAAAAAAAGGGGGGATCCAGCACCACGGACAGGTCAAGAGAGGATGGGCTTCAGCACCATGGACAAGAGCATAGGGAAATGTGCTTCGACTCTGCGAACAGGGCCTTGATGGTCAGCACCACGGACAGTTCAGCCGACACCCCAGACAGAGGTATGGGAGGTTTCAGCACCACGGACAGGTGGCTTTTTTGCAGGGGGAGAGGTGGTTTCAGCACCACGGACAGTTCAGGCGTGGCTTGGGCCTCGCGTACATGCAAGTGCATCTGCAGGTTTTCAGCACCACGGACAGGAGTGCGAAGGGGCCGTGGTTTCAGCACCACGGACACAAAAAGGTCGCGGGCACACGGATAGGTCCTTTTGCAGGGGGAGAGGTGGTTTCAACACCACGGACACTTCGGGCGTGGTTTCGGCGTCACGCACAGGATTAAGTACAGTACAGTACATGCAAGTGTGTCTGTATGGCGTTCAGCACCGCGGACAGCACCCCAGCCTGGCTTTCCTCCAGGCCTTCTCTAGCTGCCCATGGTCTTCTGAGCCGATTTCTGCCCAACACCACTACCCACCCTCACCCCAGAGTCTCCGAATGCTGGCAGGTCAGCAACCAGGCTCTCGCCGAGTGTGAACCTCAAAACACAGCACTGAATACTTACCGTGCCCCAGAAGGAATCCGGTTTTTCTCCGTGCACACACACACAAAAAAAACTCCACCCAGCTCAATGCCCTCCTGGACACTGGGCTGCACAGGTTTCCAGTCCAGAAGTCTCCCTTGAGCTCTCCTTCCCTCTCACCTCTCACGCCCTGTCCATCAGCGAGTCCTCTCAGCTCCATCTCCGAAGTGTATTCAGCATCTGTCCTCGGTGCCACCGGCTCATTCTGGACACCATCATTCTTCTCACCTGGTTTATGGCAACCGTCTCTGACAGGGGACCTTCCATGGCGCCGGTTGCCCCTTCGCGAGCCCCTTCTCTGAGCAGCAGCTTCAGGGATGCCTTGAGAATGTCACCCAGATTAGGTGACACCCCTCCCCCTCTGTACTCTCCCTTCCATGGCTTCTCGGCGCCCCTGTGATAAGATGTTCTGTGGCTTTCAAGACCCCAGATGCCTTTCTGGTCTTGTCCCCCATCACCCCTTTCTTGCCTGAACATTGGGTACACGGGCCAGGAAAAAATACACCTCCAGACAAACAGGCAAAGGAAAGTGATAGGCAGGGTATGGTATACAGAAAACCTATAAGTTACCGCTACACAAACTGAGAGAATCATGCAGGGAAGGTATAAGCAGGCACTTCACAGATGAGAAGAGTTAACCTGGTCAAAAGACATGCAAATTTGCTCCGGCTCATCAGTAAGCAGGGAAATGACAATGGATTATATAACAAGGATGCCTAAACCGGTGTGGCTCAATGGATGGAGCCTCAGCCTGCTGACTGAAGGGTCCGGGGTTTGAATCCGGGCAAGGGCATATGCCTTGGTTGCAGGCACATCCCTGGTGGGGGTTGTGCAGGAGGCGGCTGATTGATGTTTCCCTCTCATTGATGTTTCTGACTCTCTATTTTTCTCCCTTCCTCTCTGTAAAAAATCAATAAAATATATTTAAAAAAAGATTAGCCGAATTGGTTTGGCTCAGTGGGTAGAGCGTCAGTTTGAGGACTGAAAGGTCTCAGGTTCGATTCCGGTCAAGGGCATGTACCTTGGTTGTGGGCACATCCCCAGTAGGGGGCGTGCAGGAGGCAGCTGATCGGTGTTTCTCTCTCATCGATGTTTCTAACTCTGTATTTCTCTCCTTTCCTCTTTGTAAAAAATCAATAAAAAATATATTAAAAAAAGATTATATAAAAAGGAGATCTTTCCTCATCTATGGCTTCATAAAACATTTATTTTATTCTAATAAGTCTTTATTGTTCAGATTATTACAATTGTTCCTCTTCCCCCCCCATAT
The DNA here is from genome assembly GCA_004026805.1 of Lasiurus borealis. Lineage (NCBI taxonomy): Eukaryota > Metazoa > Chordata > Mammalia > Chiroptera > Vespertilionidae > Lasiurus > Lasiurus borealis. The sequence goes on from PVJN01023789.1 coordinate 29,252, forward strand.
CTCCCCTCCACCTGACTCCCACCTCATCCTCTACCCTTACCTCTCCTCCCCACTGTCCTCATCCATAGGGGCACAATATTTGTCCAGTCTCTCCCTGCACCCCCCTCACCTCTTTCCCCCTGAGAATTATCAGTCCATTCCCTTTCTGTGCCCCTAATTCTACATAAAACACTTTTTAAATTTAATATATATCTTCTAATGTTGACAGTATGATAGATGTCCCCCTTTCCCTCTCTTTTGGACCCTTTTGCCCAACCCTCTACTCACCCCAGGCCTTTGCCACCCTATTGTCTGTGTTCGTGAGTTATGCATCTCTCTTGGTAAATCTCCTTTCACCCCCTCCCTCTGAGAAAAATATTTATAATTTTAAAAAAATACATTTTAAGTGTCCTAGCTGGTTCACTCAGTGGATAGATCATCGGCCTGCCAGATTGTGGGTTCGATTCCTCAGGAAGGGGGCGTGCAGAAGGCACCCAATCAATGATTCATCATTGATATTTCTATCTCTCTCTCCCTCTCCCTTCTTCTCTGAAATCAATAAAAATACGTTTTTTTAAAAATGTGTTTTTATTGATTTTTTAGAGGGAGAGGGAAAAGGTGAGGAAGAGAGAGATAGAAACATCCATCAGCTGCCTCCCTCACGCTCTCTACTGGGGATGGAGCCCACAACCCAGGCATGTGTGCTGACCTGGAATTGAACCAGCGACTTCTCAGTGTGTGGGATGATGTTCAACTAGCTGAGCCAAACCGGCCTGGGATTTTTTATTTTATTTTATTTTGACGGAGTTTCCATGAGAGCAGTTTGGAGGTAGTTGCTGCATTGTTCAAGGTGAATAATAATGATAATAAGAGCCACTACCAGCTACCAGCTATTGGCTATTGTACAGACACCCTAGCTGGTGTGGTTCAGTGGATAGAGCATTGGAATACAGACTGAAGGGACCCAGGTTCCATTCCAGCCAAGAGCACAGGCCTGGGTTGCGGGCTCAATCCCCAATGGAAGCTGGGCTGGAGGCAACCGATCCATGATTCTCTCTCATCATTGATGTTTCTATTTCTCTCTCCCTCTCCCTTCCTCTCTGAAATTAATAAAGAAATATATTAAGCCCTAACTGGGTTAGCTCAGTGGATAGGGTGTTGGCCTGCGGATTGAAGGATCCCAGGTTGGATTCCAGTCAAGGGCATGGACCTTGGTTGCAGGCACATCACCAGTGGAGGGTGTGGAGGAGGCAGCTGATCCATGTCTCTCTCATCGATGTTTCTAGCTCTCTATCCCTCTCCCCTCCTCTCTGTAAAAAATCAATAAACTATATTTTAAAAAAAGAAATATATTTTTAAAAACCAGTATATGGGTATTACTTATTTTTTATTTTTTTGCCTTCACCGCAATCCTGAGAGGGAGGAAGCATATTATTTCTAAACAGAATGGGAAACTGAGGCACACAGAGGATAAGTGGCCTTGACACATTAGCCAGCCTCTGACCCAGGGTCCCCACCCCCTGTCCTGGTCGGACCCCGGGACCGAGGGAGCAGTTCCAAGTGGTTGCTTCCGCACCCATAGGCGGGGGATGGACGGCGGATCCCACTGAGGCCGACCTCACCGCCACCGCCACCGCCACCCCCGCACCTCTCCACCCCACATCCCTCCCACCCCCCACTCCCCACGTCACCTACCCCACCCCCCGGGCTGCAGGCCCTGCGTCACGGCCGCTTCTCCGCTCCCCTCCCCACACCCTCCCCTCTGCCAGGCGCAGGCTCCCCGGCCCGGGAAAGGGGAGGGCACTCGCCGCCCACCCGCCCCTTCCTCCCTCCCTCCCGCCACCCCACTCCAGCCGCAGCCTCCGCGCCTGCGCAGCCGAGATTCCTGCCGCGCCATCTCTGCCGCAGCGCCTGCACCGGGGCTGGTTGCGGAGGGTGAGCCCCTTCCAGGGACCCCGCGGGGGGCTGGGGCGCGGGCGAGGGCGAGGGAGGGGACGGGGACGCGCGGGGGGATGGGGGCGAGTGTGCCCGGGGCGAGGGGCCGCGGAGGGACCTGCAGCCTCTCCGGTGGCCGAGGGCGGGGTCGGGGCTGCGTCGGGGCCCAGCGCCCCCTGTCCTCCGGCCCCGTGGGTGGGTGGTTACCCCCGAATTTCGGCCTGGACGCCCGGAGGGCGGGTGCCCCGGCGCGGATGCCCCTGCGTCAGTGCGCGCGGCTGGTCGCGGGGCTCCGTGTCCCTGTGCGCCCTCCCCGCGCGCGCGTGTGCCCGGTACGTGTGCCCCCACCCTCCCTCCCCCCGCAGTGGCTGGGGTTCGAGGGCAGGGAACGGGGCCGCCTGAACCGAGGCCGGCCCTTCCGTGCGCACAGGGTCGGCCGCGGGGAGTCACGACGCGCGGGGGCTCCGCCGAAGACGCGCGTGCGCAGCGCCTGGCCCCGCGCCGCAATGCGGACCGGCCGCCCGGCTGCGGGGACTGCTGTGGTCGCTGTGGTCCCTCTCCTCCCTCCCCCTCCCGCCGCCTCCTCCCTCTTTCCCTTCCCCTTCTCCCCCTTCTCCTCCTCCTGCCCTCCCTCCCCCTCCCTC
>PVJN01023790.1:0-31886 GCA_004026805.1 Lasiurus borealis
ATAATAGAATCAGGAGCACAGAAAGGGAGTGGACTGTTAATTCTTAGGGGGAAAGGAGTGAAGGGTGTACAGGGAGAGACTGGACAAAAATCATACACCTATGGATGAGATCAATGGGAGGGAGCTAAGGGCAGAGGGAGGGTGGGAGCTGGGTGGAGGGGTGCTATGGAGGGGAAAAAAGAGAAACAAATGTAATAATATGAATAATAAAGATTTAATTAAAAAAAAACCTCTGGTACATCTACACAATGGAATACTATGCTGCACTAAAAAGATTGAATTCTTACCATTTGCAAAATAGCATGGATGGAACTAGAGAGCATTATGCTAAGCCAATGGTTGGCAAACCGAAGCTCGGGAGCCACATGTGGCTCTTTGGCCTCTTGAGTGTGGCTCTCCCCAAAAATACCATGGCCTGGGCAAGTCTATTTTGAAGAAGTGGTGTTAGAAGAAGTTTAAAAAAGTTGGTTCTCAAAAGAAATTTCAATTGTTGTACTCTTAATATTTGACTCTGTTGACTAATGAGTTTGCCTCCACTGTGCTAAGCAAAATAAGCCAGTCAGAGAAAGATAAATATCAGATGATTTCACTCATTTGTGGAGTATATTGAACAACAAATTGATAAACAAAAACATCCAGAGACCGAGAAGCATTGATCAGACATCAAATCTCAGAGGGAAGATAGTGGAGGGTAGGGGTAAGGAGGAGAGATCAACCAAAGGACTTGTATGCATGCATATAAGCCTAATCAATAGACACAGACACCAGGGGAGTGAAGACATGAGTGCGGGGGTGGGGAGCAAAGGACGGATAAGGACGAATTTATAATACCTAAATCAATAAAGAGAGAAAAAAGTTCTTGAAGACTTGCTGAACAAATCTAATTTCTTTACCATATGTTAGTCCCTCAAATATCAGTAGTCCTTAGCTCCCCCCTCAGCTTTTCTTTTTTTCTATGAAAAGTATTCCTATTTAAAAAAAATGAAAACAAAATGGTTTTTAAATCCTGCATCATCCTCATTTTCCACATCTATAAATGCTTCAAATTGTGTCCCTCCCTTTTTGTGTTGTTCTTAGAACTAAAACAAAAGCACAACCACATTTAGATATGTTAGTGTGTTCATCATCTACTTATTCCAGGCACTTCTCCTATTTAGGTTTGCATTATCATTTTGGGAAGTCACAACATACTGTTGAGTCTACTGAGTTTATTTTCAATTTAACCACTTAATTCCTTTTCTCAGGAGAAGGAAGGAAGGGAGCAAACCAGAATAGTAAAAGCCTACCCTACTCCAGGAACTATCCCAAGTGTAAATTCCAATTTCACAATAATTTCGTGAGATGTTTATTAACATCACTTTATAGATGAATGAACTGAAGTCAAGTACGGGATAACAAGAAACTTGCCGAGACCACTTTCAATGGCAGCACCAACGATTCAGAAGGGATTGGAATGTGGTATGTCATTCTGCCATCTGACCTAAACTCTTTCCACTGTGAATTTAGAAGGTTCATTGACGGGAACAAACATAGGACAGGCACTCCTCATTTTATTGTGCTTCCCAAATGATGAATTTGTTACAAATTGAAGGCAGGACCCTCCACCAGAAAAAAAAAATGACTCACTTTACTGCAAGACTCACTTGATTGTGGTGCTCAGGAACCCAACTCGCTATATCTCTGAGGCATGTCTATGTCTTATTCTTCACACTATATAAAGGTGAATGGGTTTTAGATAACCCCCTACTGAGCACTCTGGTTAACATTGGATGGAGCTCCAATTCCACAGACTGGCACTGTCCTGATGACTCATTAAGATTTTGCTGCTTTCCCTGGTCCCGCTTGCTCATGCTTCCTCCCACTATTGCACTCCAATGCTGTGTGAACTATCCCACTCTACCAGGGCTTCCATCGTACATAAATCAGGCTCTTCCCTCGTTTCAACAAGAAATCTACTCACATCGTGTACTTTGACATGCACTAAAACCTCCATAGTGACAATGGGAAGGATCTGTATAGTCTTTATTTCATTGTTCCACTCTCCCTAGTACAATTTTAAAAAGGTCTCCTCTTTCCTTGGTAAAGAGTTTCTACCCACAATCAGGTTACTCAGAAGCTTCAGCTTCTTTCTCATGCAACTATTGCAAACAAATACAACATTCTCCTTTCAAGAATTTCCAGTGAATATAATTTTCTCCCTCTCATGATGCCATTATTAAATTTCATATTATTTTATAGTATTGAAAGAGAGACCTTTTATGTCTCAGTTTTGGCTGAGTCTACAAGAGCTGTGAATAATAAATTAGGCACCAAATACTTGGAACTCCTAGAGAGAGAGGGTTAGAGGACATATACTGAATGTAGATGATTCTAAATGATTGAAGAAATCTGGCCAGCACTAGACTATCACCCTCCATGAGGGCATAACACAGGCAAGAAGACAGCGCCTGAGACCTTCATAAGAAGACTTTAGATCCTTTAGCTCATGGAGGGAAGGAGCCAGGAAACATGGGCCAGACATTGGCAGTATCTGCTAGACTTGGGCTGATAAATGAAAAGTCACTGCTGAGATGGGAGGCTGGTGCTTGCTAGAAATCACAAGACCATGTTGGTTTCTTTTTTTTGTTTGTTTGTTTTATAAAATAAATCTTTATTTTTCAGTTTATTACAGATATTCCTCTTTCTCCCCCTCCTCTATAACTCCCCTCTACCTGATTCCCCACTCCCCACCCCATGCCCTTACCCCCTGCCACTGTCCTCATCCATAGGTGTAAGATTTTTATCCAAACTCTTCCCACACCCTTCACATCTTCTTCCTACTGAGAATTGTCAGTCCATTCCCTTCCTATGCCCCTGATTCTATTATATTCACCAGTTTATTCTGTTCATCAGATTTTTTATTCACTAAATTTTTAGATTCACTTTGTTGGTAGGTATGTATTTGTTATCACTTTGGTGTTCATAATTTTTGTCTTTACCTTTTTCTTCTTCTTCCTTTTCTTAAAAAATACCCTTCAGCATTTCATATAATCCTGATTTAGTGGTGATGAACTCTTTTAGCTTTTTCTTGTCTGTGAAGCTCTTTATCTGACCTTCATCCTGGATGATAGCTTTGCTGGGTAGAGTAACCTTGTTTGTAGATTCTTGCTATTTATCACTTTGAATATTTACTGCCACTCCCTTCTGGCCTGCATAGTTTCTGTTGAGAAATCAGTTGAGAGTCACATGGGTATTCACTTGTAGGTAACTGTTTTTCTCTTGATGCTTTCAAGATTCTCTGTTTGTCTTTGCCCTTGGCATTTTAATTATGATGTGTCTTGGTGTGGTCCTCTTTGGATTCCTTTTTTTTGGTATTCTCTGTGCTTCCTAGATTTGTAAGTCCATTTATTTCACCAGGTAGGGAAAGTTTTCAGTCATTATTTCTTCAAATAGGTTTTCGGTATCTTGCTCTCTCTCTTCTTCTGGCACCTCAATAATTCTGATGTTGGTATGCTTGAAGTTGTCCCAAAGGCTCCTTACACTATCTTCACATTTTTGGACTTTTTTTTTTCTTTTTGCTTCTCTGGTTGGGTGTTTCTTGCTTCCTCATATTTCAGATCTTTGGTTTGATTCTTGGGACCCTCTAGTCTACTATTGGATTTCTGTATATTATTCTTTATTTCAAACATTTTATGCTTAATTTCTGAATGGTCCTTTTCTGTTTTTTGGGGGCATTCTCATTAAGATTCTTGAAGATCTCACTAAGTTTCTCAGAGGTCTCACTAAGTTTCTTGTCGGTTTGTAGAAGATTCTTGAGTACATTGTAAATGTGGTTTTTAACTCTCTGTCTAGTAGTTTGCTTTCCTCCATTTCTTTCATTCGTGACATGTTTCTTTGTCTCTGCAATTTGGCTGCTTCCCTGTATTTATGAAGTGGCTTTGTGTGCTTAGTTGTCCTTTATGGCCCAGTAGTTCCACCGCCCCAATCACCTGAAGTGGACACTCTTGGTGTACCCCTTTGTGTGATGGGTACACAGTCTTGTTATAGTTAAGCCTTGATTGCTATTGGTACACTGGGAGGAATTGAGTCCAGGCCAACTGACTGTAAGGATTAGCTATGTCTATAATGGAACAACTACTGTGCTGGAGACACTCCTATGGGGCAGGACTTGCTTCAGTGGGGCTTTGATGCTCACCAAGTCTGCCAATTGAGTGTGTCACTTATGTATGTGAGGAGTTGAAATCTGGTGAGGTCTCACACTGACCTCTAGGTACACTGGTTCCTGGATCTCCAAGGAGGTGCAAATCAGCTAGTGACTGAGGCCATCTAACTGAAGCTAGAGGGAGATCTGCAGATTTCTCCTCTTTGCTTGGAGTTTGGAGGTTTTGGAGTTGTCTGACCCAGTTGCAATTTGTTAGGTTAAGCTGCTAGAGGACAGGCCATACATATGCAAAAGCTGCTGAGCACAGCTCAGAGAGTTTGTAAATTGGGCGGGGCAGGGTCTCAGGGAATCACTAGGGCGTGGCAAATAGCGCTGGCTGCCAGTCAGCCCTCTCTGATTCTGTGTTTTTGTCTCCTGTGCCCTACATAGCACAGTAAACAATGATTCCTGTGCACACCTCTGGGAGAGACCCACCCTACCTTTCTGACCTGATGGCAGACAGTCCAGTTTCTCCATGTATAAGTCTGGGTCCTCAGAATCTCACCAAAAACTGGAGTTCAGAAAGTTGGAAACTTGTAATTCCCTCTCAATTGAAAAAACAAAAACCAAAAACAAAATAGCACACACCAGCCCGATTCACGCATGCCTCTGTATCTCTGCCTTTCTGAGCCTTTGCATATCCTACCAGGTCTCAATGCACTTTTTTTCTTTCCTTATAGTTGTAGAACTTCCACTCCACCAGCTTTTCTGTGGTTCTGGGAATAGTCGTTTTGTCTTTTAGTTGTAGTTTTGGTGTGGTTGTGAGAGGCAGCATGCATAGGTATATACCTTATGCTGCCACCTTGGTTCTCTCAATCATGTTGGTTTCAAGTCCATATGGCCTTTCTTGAGGTAAATAGGAAGGGCAAAGGTTATGTTCAGAAACCAATACATTTGGAATAATGGAGGTCTTGAGATCAGACGATATCTTGTGAAGGACATTAAATCTGTGCAGTGAAATATCACATGATTGCAGATGAGAGGCTAAAGGGGATAAGGGGTTTGAGCCACAACTAGAGTTAACTGTGAGCTTTAGGCAAGTAGGAAGGTTTGTGGATATCTGAGAGGGTACATATGTGTGTATATTAACCATACACTCAAAGAGTTTGAAAAATTAGAAAGACTGTTCCCCTGTGAAGAATTTTGTGAGAATAGATTTTATTTTAAATAGTTAACAATAGGACAAATTATAAACATGTGGGAAATTGTCTCCTCAGTTATGACCTACGAATTTGAATCTTGGATACCTTTACAAACCAACGAATGTCACCAGCAATTGCTCTATTCATTGCCAAGGTAACATCTAGAAATCTGTGTTCTGTCCTCTGAACCGCTATAGCAACCCAAGAATCTAATTTGGTGCATCATAAATGATTGTGTTCCATCTCCTGACATTTATTTTAAGTTCTATGAAAACACCAGCTCAGAGAATGTTGTGTTTTTGTGTTTTTCCTCCAGATTTCTGTTGTTCCCCAGCTGTTTGAAACATGTTGTGTCTTTGAGTTCCTCAAACTACCTCCTGTGATGAAGATTACCTTAATTGCTTGTTTGTGGAACATTCAGTCAGAGACAGAATATACTGTAACAATTACCAATAGGTGAAGGTTGACATTTTACATTCCTTGTTATTCAATTAGCAGTTTCTTATGACTTCTTGTTCAGTTTTTTTTTTTTTTTTTTGCCTTGAAGCCAGAAAATCCTTTGAAGTTTTTTGGATCACAGCTCCATTATGCCCCTAAAGGTTTACATCATGGTCAGAGAAAAGGCTTATTTCCTTTCAAACAACATTCAACCACTGTTTATTGAGCACCTAGTATGTGCCAGACACAAGAATAGATGTAGAGGATACAGATGGAAACTTATTAGATGGGGTCTTGCCTCTATGGTACCTGTATTCTAGTGGAGGAAATAAATAATAAATCTGTGAGATAATTTCACATAATGACAGTACTATGAAAAAAATACTAAAGAAATAGCCAATGTTATTTTTTGTGTGTTTTTTCTCCCCAGCACTATTTTATACACACATAAAAAGCATAAATATATAATCTATTTTTATACACAATTAGTAGCATATGATATATACAGTTGACCTTTGAATAACATGGGTTTGAACTTCACGGGTGACTTGTACACAGATCCCCACCTCTCCCCCAAATAAATACCTGCACTGTTTTTGATCCATAGTTGGGGTTCCACTGACCTTGGGGGAATATTGTGTGCATTGATACATGTTCTTTCAGATAGGGCACTTGAGCATCCATGGATTTGGGTATCTGTAGGGATTCCTAGAACTAATCCCTGTGAATACCAAAGGACAACTAAATTTGGGGGACTCCAAAGTTATACATAGATTTTCAATTGTATGTGTGTGTGTGGGAGGTCAGCACCCCTAACTCCTGTGTTGTTCAAGGGTCAACTGTATTTTTAAAAATTTAATAAATCTTTATTGTTCAGATTATTACAATTGCTCCTCTCCCCACCACCCCATAGCTCCCCTCCACCTGGATTCCACCCCACTCTCTTCTCTTACCTTCACCCCCCCACACTGTCCTCATCTAAAAGTGTATGATTTTTGTCCAGTCTTTTCCCACACCCCCTCACCCCTTTACCCCTGAGAATTGTCAGTCCATTCCCTTCCTATGCCCCTGATTCTATTATATTCACCAGTTTATTCTGTTCATCAAATTTTTAATTCACTTGACTTTTAGATTCACTTGTTGATAGATATGTATTTGTTGTACATAATTTTTATCTTTACCTTTTTCTTCTTCTTCCTCTTCTTAAAGAGTACCTTTCAGCATTTCATATAATACTAGTTTGGTGTTGAACTCCTTTAGCTTTTCCTTATCTGTGAAGCTCTTTATCTGCCCTTCAATTCTGAATGATAGTTTTGCTGGATAGAGTATTCTTGGTTGTAGATTCTTGCTGTTGATCACTTTGAATATTTCTTACCACTCCCATCTGGCCTGCATAGTTTCTGTTGAGAAATCAGCTGATAATCATATGGATGCTCCCTTGTAGGTAATTAACTGTTTTTTCTCTTGCTGCTTTCAATATTCTCTCTTTGTCTTTTGCTCTTGATATTTTAATTATGATGTGTCCTGGTGTGGTCCTCTTTGGATTTCTTTTATTTGGGGTTCTGTGCACTTCCTGGACTTGCAAGTCTATTTCTTTCACCAGGTGGGAGAAGTTTTCAGTCATTATTTCTTCAAATAAGTTTTCAGTATCTTGCTCTCTCTCTCCTTTAGGCACCCCCACAATTCTGATGTTGCTATGCTTGAAGTTGTCCCAGAGGCTCCTTACATTATCTTCACATTTTTGGATTCTTTTTTCTTCTTGCTTTTCTAGTTGAGTGTTTTCTGAGTCTTTATATTTCAAATTTTTGGCTTGATTCTTGCCTTTCTCTAGTCTGCTATTAGGTCTCTGTATAATATTTTTTATTTCTGTCAGTGTATGTTTAATTTCTAGTTGGTCCTTTTTCATCTCCTCTTGGGTCTTGCTAAATTTATCCATCTTTTCTAGGAAATTCTTGAAAAACCTTATAACTGTGGTTTTGAATGCTATATCCAGTCATTTGTTTTCCTCCATTTATTTTGTTTGTGATCTTTTCTTTTGTATTTGCATTTTCACTATGCTGGGAGAACTTCTGTGTTAGATTCAGCCTTATGATACAAGACTTGCAAAACTTCAAAAGCCTCTCTGTTGAGCTTGGGAGGGGTGGAGTCTCAGGGCTTAACAGACTGCCTTGCTTTCCAGTCAGCCCCACCCTACTCGGCCCCTGGTTCTCATGTGTCTCTGGGTAATAGCTGGAGCAGTCCCTATACACAAACACAGTGCCTCTAGACCGCTGCCTTGAGTTATTCTCACTTTTACCTGTTAAATTTTCCATTAATATTCCCTTCTCTGCTTTTATATTTTTAATTTCAAAAACTTAAAAAAAATCTCTGAATGTTTCTTTCTTATACCATTCTGTTCTTAGTTCATGGTTGCAATGTAGGCAGATGACCTACCATCTCTTTGCCCCTTCTTACTGTAGAAGATGAGCATGAGGCTCTCTGAACTATAGACAGAAAAGAAAGTTGAAGTAGGGCTTGTGATAGGAGACCGAGAGCTAGAAAGCTTAAAATTGTGATTAGTGCTAAGTGAGATTTTAATAATTAGATTTAAAAAAATCATTAGCTCAATTAAATTCACTGGAATAGAATAGACCAAATTGACTTCTCTAGTTGAGTAAAAAACCAAGCAAATATGTGCTACTATAAAAAATAAGCCTAATGAGCGCAGACAATAGAATGGGGAAAGCCTTGAAGGGATGGGTAAGGAGCAGACGGGGACAATGGGAAAAAAATCCTACAAACAAACAAAAGAGACATCTGTAATATTTTCAACAGTAAAGATAACTTTTTTAAAAGGAAAAGAAAGGCCTAATTGTCATCATCTACATATTCACTGTAATTTAACCTAATAAGATTCAAGGCTACCCCCCTCACCCCCACCCCACTACCTACGCCACCCCACCCTAGGCTCCTGCTTCCCATGAGCTATCCAGTTCACCTAAAATGTGGTACACCTGCGAACTGCTGCTCCAGAAGCCGAGGCAGGACCTTTCCTGCACAGCTAACATTTCTTCCAAGCAGTCATTGCCTTGGCAGTAACACTATAGAATACACCTCTCACAGGTGCAAAGTGGGCAGCAATAATGATATTACAGCCACCCCAGGCTCAGAGCATCCATTTACGTCCTAATGGGAATTCTATATCCTTTATTTAGATTGTCCCTGGAAACCCTCTGGTATACGTTATTTTTCGGAACATCACAGAATGTGTTCACCTCAATTCCCTTTAAGAGTCACCCAGGACATAACCTCTTAGCACTCCCATAAACTTGCTCAGCAAAGAGCAAGCTCTTAGCTTTGAAAGAAGGGTCTTAGAACCATCTCACCTCTTCTACCCACTTTTTGACACTCTTATCTAGGGAAAAGCTGAGGAAGTAAAAGAAATTTCCAAATTTCTTTAGTAGGTCAAAAAACATTCCAACTCTCCTGAACTTTAGCAATAGATCAAAGCATTTGTGGTAATGTTTGAGTCTCAAGATATTTCTAGAAATCCACCAATTTTAAATTATATACAACTGTTAATAGTAACAGCTAATATTTATTGAGTACTTATAATGAATGTGCTGAGTACTAGTCTGTGCTTTATAAGTATTAGTTCATCTCATCCTCACAATTACTCTCTATGTAATTGATTAATTTGCCCAATAAATGTTGACTGTTTTCATTCAGACTACTTATCCAGATTACCTCTTCTTGTCACTGAGATTCTCTGTCCTTGGGAATCTATTCCATTTCTAATGGCTGGCTCACAGGCCTTGCTCATCTGCCCTCTTACTAAACCAGGTCATGACAATTTATAACAGTTGTTTTGATTCTCTGTTTCTAGTCACTACCACATTCTCTCTTATACCACCCCCTTTCCTTGCTACACATCATTCCCCTCAGTTGTAATAAAAGTAAATGCCACCCACATTATTTGGTATTTACAGGATGATTTTTCATAGAATCACAAGCTTTTAGAACTAGAAAGAATCTCATAAAATTTTCCACTTTTTGTAGATATGGAAGCTGAGCCCAGAGAGTTGAGGTTTTCTTGTCCCAGATTAGTTGATTTAATTGTTCAGCTGGTATTACTCTTCAGAAAAGATGCTTTAAAGTCCACTTTCAGCACTCCATGTCAGTAAATGAGAAGAAGGCTTGTTTCAAACCAAAGTAGGTGAAAGGGAAGTTGGACTTTATCTTTTTCTTAGAAAAGATTTTAATGATTTCAGAGATGAATAGAGAGGGGGATAGAGAAATATCAACGATGAGAGAGAATCACTGATCGACTGCTCCCTGTATGCCCTAGTGGGGATTGAATCTGCAACCTGGTCATGTGCCTGACCTGGAATTGAACTATGACCTCCTGGGACACAGGTTGACATTTAACCACTGAGCCACACGAGCCAGGCACGCTCTCTCTCTCTCTCTTACTCTAGCTCTCTCTCTTTCTCTATTCACCCATCTGTCTTTGTGTCATCTACATAAATTACTTAGATTGTTTTCAAAGTACAGCTGGGCAAAACTTTTACATGATAATATTGTCATATTGCCAATTAAAATGGAGGTATCCATTGATTAGTGGATACCATGTTTATTTATTTATTAATTATGAAAAATGCAGCGACCCTTTGCAAAACCTGCATAAATTTCTGTGCATGTTGCTATTTAATCAAAATTTTACACATTTTGGAGCATTTACCTTTAGAAAGATTAGAAGTTTTTAAAATTTTATTTTTCAATTATAATTTACATTCAATATTATTTTGTATTAGTTTGAGGTGTATAGCAGAGTGGTTAGATAATCATATATTTCACATAGTGGTCCCCCCAATATTTCAAGTACCTTCCTGGCACCATACATAGTTATCACAATATTAGAAGCCCGATGCGTGAAATTCATGCACTGTGGGGAGGGGTTTCTGCTCCCTCTCACAGTCCCCTTGGGGGACATCTGCCTGCTGGCTTCCCTTTTGCAGTCTGGGAGCCCTCGCTCCTTACTACCCACCTGCTCTCTGCTCATTATCGCAACCATGGAGCTGGGAGAGGCTCCTGCCACTACCACTACGCTTGCCAGTCATGAGCCCAGCTTTTGGCTGAGCAGTGCTCCTCCTGAGGGAGCGCACTGACCACCAGGGGGCAGCTCCTGCATCGAGCGTCTGCTCCCTGGTGTGCAGTGCGCATCATAGTAACTGGTTGTTCTGGTTATTCCACCATCACAGTCGCTTAGGCTTTTATTATATAGATTACTCATTATATTAAAAGGGTTAGAAGTTTTAAGCATGGTTGAACCATGTACGAGAACTCTAAGAAGCCATATAAGAAATACTAATGAAGAAAGATGAAATAAGTTATTAGATATCGATGACACTCAGTGTTGATGAAAATAAAGATGGATAGAAAAGTTTAATAATAAGAAAAATAATTAGAAACATTGAGAAATTAAATGCAGTTTATCAAGCAGTATACAAGTTTACAAGCATATTGTAGGAAATTTTTTAAAACTAAGAGCTTGGAATGGAAGATTTGCTGAATAATCTTTAAATAATATCAAATAGAGGTAAAACAAAATCTGCCAGGGGAGGCAGGCAGAGGAAGAAAAAAAAAATAACCATGCTTTGAAATCTAAGCCACAGAAGGTGAGGGCACGCTGAGTGTTCTTCACACCTGGCCCTTGTCCCAATGCAGGGGGACTCCCCCAAGGTTACCAGCTGGGAGGGACCCTGAGACAAAGATAGTAGCCACTCTGAGGCAGTGGGGCAGTGATAGGACCCTTGTCCTCTGGGGATGGAGGGTGGGTGTGGGTGGAAGGGTGAAGCTCATTCGAGCAAATGGCCACAGGATGAGGGGTCACCTACCCAGAGCTCACAGGTGAAAGAGGCACAGTCTGTGGGCAGCCAGGATTCCATTTTTAGCTCTGCCCTTTAACTGCTGTGTCCCCTCAAGGAAGTAGCTCACCTCTCTGTGCTGTTGTAGTCTTACCTGCATAATGGGCCACAGCTGCTCCTCACGGGAGTGTGGGGTGATTGCCTGTGTGTGCCCCACTTCCCCTGAGGCATTCCACTTTGTAGTCAGCAACCCCACCTCACCATTCTTCCCTCCCCCAACCTCTTGCATGGACTCTGGATGGGTCACTGCTCTCCTGTCTCCTTTTCAATGCCAGCTGTCACAGTCCCAGCAGGAAAGAGAGGGAACTCACAAATGATTTTCTGGAAGAACTTTGGCAAAGGGACTGTTGACAGCTGTGAGAGCAGGGGTAGACAGCCAAGCCTGGAGGTGGCATCCCAGAAACAAAGACCATTCCAGGTCTCAAGGGGGTGGAGCCATGTGATCACACACAAGTGGGCACCTGAACAAGGGGGCAGATGGGGCCAAGCAAACTGCTGGAAATAGGCACCTTATCAGGGGGTCGGGGCCATGTGATCACAGGGGCAGAGACACATGATCAGCCAGAAGTGGGCACATAATCCCCCAACACCCGCCGCTGACCCCAAACACTCACCGCTGAAACTCAGTACCTCCCAACACCCACCGCTTATGCCTAATGTGTGCCACTGACCCCCAACAACCACCACCTACACCCTACAACCACTGCTGAGCCCCAACGTATGCTGCTGAACTTCAATACCTGCTACTGAACACCAACATCCACTGCTGAACTCAAACACCTGCTGCTGAACCCCGACATATACCACTGAACCATAATACCTGCTGCTGAACCCTATACCACCCAGTGAACCCCAACAGTCACTGCTGACACCCAACATCATCCCCTGACCCCAAAACTTGCCACTGATACCCAATATATGCCGTAAAACCCCAACACCTGCCCCAAAGGCCCCACTGACCACCACCACCCACCAATGGCTCCCATCGCCCAAAGGTAAAGGAGAGAAAGGCTGTGGATAACCAAGGGCTCCAATTTTAGCTCTGTCCTTTATCTGCTCTGTGTCCTGGAGGGAGTTGCTCTCCTCTGTGCTGCAGGAGCCTCACCTTACAATGGGCCACAGTGCTCCTCCCAGGAGTGTGGGGTGATTGTGTGTGTGTGTGTGTGTGTGTGTGTGTGTGTGTGCAGCACTTGCCCTGAGGGCATTCTGTTTCCTAGTCAACACCTCTGCCTCACCACCCAACACTTCCCCAGCCTTGCAGGGACTGCACAGTCCCTTTTGGACCTCTTGCATGGACTGTGGAAGGGCCACTGCTCTCTTGCCTCCTTTTCAATCCTAGCTGTCACAGTGCCAGGAGGTAAAGAGGGCACATACTCGCCATTTCTGGAAGGACTTTGACAACGGCAACGTACACAAGTAGGAGAGCAGGGCCAAACAGCTAACCAGGGAGGAGCACTCCAGTAACAGACCAACTGAGGCCTCAAGGGGGCGGGGCCACGTGGTCAGGGTTTAGAGAGCACGTGCACAGGGGGCGGGGACACTCGCTCACCAAGATGTGGGTATCAGATCCAGGGGGCAGGACCAAGAGATATGCTGGAATTGAGCTTCTGATCAAGGGGATAGGTCAGCGTGACTGGCCGGAAGTGAGCAAATGAACAGGGGGTGGGCCACGTGAACAACCAGAAGTGGGCCCAAAGCTGGGGGATGAGGCCAGGTTGACTACAGAAAATGGGCACGGGAACAGGGAGGCGGGGACACGTGAACAGCCTGAACTGGGCACAGCCATAAGTGGGCAGGTGGACAGGGGTCAGGGCTTATGATCAACTGGAAGTGGGTACAGCAGGAAATGGGCAGGTGGACAGGGGGGCAGCAGATCCTAATCAGCAGGAAGTGGGCAGGTGAACAGAGGTGTGATGGCTCATGATTTTGCCAGAAATGTTCGGAAATGATAAAGGAGGGCCCTCATGAAGATTAAAGGGATGTAGCTACCAGCCCCCAGAAGCTGAAAAGGAAAGAAGCACCTCCCCTAAAGTCCTTGGAGGGACCACAGCCCCAGAAACCCTGATTTCAGATCCCATCCCAGAGCGGGGAGAGCATGTGTTCCTATTTGTTTCAGCCAGTCTGTATTCATCAGAGTAGAAGCCTCAGGAACTACACCTCCTTGCCCTTCCTTTTGGGGCTTGACCGTTTCTGGGGACAGCAGGGACTCACAGGGAGATTCATTCTTGTGTCTATCCCTCGCCCCTGTTTCCTGTCTACCTACCCCTCTCCCCCCAGGCTCCTTGGCAGTGACAGTTCAGTGGGCACATCAGGGTAGGCTGCTTGGTGGGAAGTACAGTTAACTTGGCTCAGGGACTCCTAGATTTACCAGGTCCAGGCTATAGGATGAACTAGGGTACTCCAAAGCCCCACCCATACCTCCCAGGCCTTTTCCTGAATAAGTCCAGCCTGGGGCTCCCCTCTCTGAAGCACCTGGGCTGATAGGAGCCAGCAAGTGGGTTTACATACCCAGATTCTTGATTGGAAAACTGAGGCTCAAGCAGAGCAACTGAGTTCCCTAGCTTTGGCCCACCACCCAGTCAACTCAGCCCAGCTCACCAGTGGCTTTACCAGCTGCCAAAGGTGCAGAGCCTCATGGTCAGGTGGAAGATGGGCTCCTGAACAAGGGGTTAAGGGCAAGTGAGCAGCCAGAATTGGGCATGTGAGCATAGCGGTGGCTTGTGATCAGTCAGAATTGGGCACAACTAGAAGTGGCAGGTGGACAGGAGGGCAGAGTTATGTAATTATCCAGGAGAGGGCACAGCCATAAGAGGTTACCTGAACAGAGTGATAGTGGATTATGATTATCAAGAAGTGGACATATGAACAGGAGATTTGTCCTTGAAGTACTCTGGACTTGGGCACCCAGTGATCGAGGCAGGGTCCTGTGTCAACCCAGTGCGAAGCAGGTGCACAAGGGTGGAGACTCCTGGTGGTCCACGTAGGGCATGTGAACAGGGGGGCAGGACCAGGAGGTCAATGTGAAGACATCTGGTTTGAAGATCCCAAATCAATTTATTTTCCAAGAAAAACAAAATCTGTCAAAGAGGTAGGTAGCAGAAGCCAAAATAATAACTGTACTTTGCAATCTGAACCACAGAAGGTGAGGGGATGCTGGATGTTTTTTACTCTGAACTTTATTCTCTCCTTCCTTATACTCACGCTGGGCTTTTCTTATTGCTCTCTTTCTAATTCTTTAAGTTGTAGAATTACTGGTAGATCACTTATTATCATTTTTTAAATTATTTATTTATTTTTAGTTAGGCCTGTAGAGCTAAAACTTCCTTCTCAGGACTGCTTTCATTGTGTCCCATAGATTTTGGATTGTTGTGTTTTCATTGTCATTTGTTTCCAGGAAATTCATAATTTCTTCTTTGATCTCTTTGGTAACCCAATCATTGTTTAATAGCATGTTATTCAGCTCCAAGTATTTAAATTTTTTTATTGTTTTTATTGTAGTTTAGTTCTAATATTATGCATTGTGGTCTAAGAAGATACTTGCTATATTTCAGTCTTCTTGATTTTGATCTATTTTTGAAAATTTCTCATGTACACTTGAGAAGAACATATATTCCATGGCTTTGGGGGTGAAATGTTCTGAAGATGTCAAGTAAGTCCATGTGATATAATGAGTCATTTAAGAATGTTGTTTCTTTGCTGATTTTTTGTCTAGAGGATTTATCAGTTATGTCAGTGGGATATTAAAGTCTTCTTCTATGATTGTATTATATTGTTGTTGATCTCTCCCTTCCTATCTTCCAGGAGGTTTTTTTTTTATGTATTTGGGTGTTCCTTCATTGAGTACATATATATTTACCAGGATTATATCCTCTTGTTGTATGGATCCCTGTAGTATTATGAAGTGGCCTTCTTTATCTCTTGTTATGGCCTTCACTTTGAGGTCTATTTTTGTCAGATGTAAGTATTGCTATCCCAGCTTATTTTTCATTTCTATTTGCATGGAAGATACTTTTCCATCCCTTCATTCCATCACTCAGTGTCTTTTGATTGGAGCATTTGGTCCATTTATGTTTAAAGTTATTAATGATAGGTACTTGTTTGTAGCCATTTTTATTTTTTGTGTCTGTGTTCCTTCTTCCCTTTTTATTTCTTGTTTTTACACCAGTCCCTTTAGCATTTCTTGTATTGCTGGCTTGATAGTGATAAACTCTCTTAGCCATTTGTTTGTTTGTTTGTTTGTGAAGCTCCTTATTTCCCCTTCAATTTTGAATCATAGTCTTGCTGGATAGAGTATTCTTGGATTCAATCCTTTGCTTTGTATCACTTTGTAAATTTCCTTCCATTCCTTTCTGACCTATGTGTTTCTGTTGAGAAATCATTTGATAATCTAATAGGAGATCCCTTGGTCCTGGCAGTGGGATAGGGCAGCCAGGAGAGAGGGAGAGGCCTGGGGAGAGTCCAATGGCTGATATTTACTAACTGGTACAGAAGGGCTTCAATATTTTAAGAACAATGTTTTCATGCCAGTTTGGCTGGACCAATGAACTCATCTTTCACAGTAAGAAGTTAGACTATACAAAACAAAAATGAGAATATGTCCTTGGAAAAAATAATGATTTCAACCATTATTTTTATTTTTAATACTAGAGACCCAGTGCATGAAATTTGTGCATGGGGGGAATGGGTGTCCCTCAACTCAGCCTGTACCCTGTCTGATCTTGGACATCCCTCTCACAATCCAGGACTGCTGGCTCCCAACTGTGTGCCTGCTTTCCTGATTGCCCCTAACTGCTTCTGCCTGCCAGCCTGACCACCCCATAACCACTCCCCTGCCAGCCTGATTGATTCCTAACTGCTCCCCTGTCAGCTCCTTTGCCCCTAACTGCCCTCCCCTGCAGGCCTGCCCCCCCCCCACTGCTCTCCCCTGCAGGCTTGGGTCCCCCCAAACTGCCCTTCCCTGCAGGTCCAGTTGCCCCTAACTGCTATCTTCTGGTCGCCTGGTCATCCCTAACTGCCCTCCCTTGTAGACTTGATTGCCCCCAACTGCCCTTTCCTGCTGACCTGATCATCCACAACTGCCTTTCCTTGCAGGCCTGGTCCCTTCCAACAGCCCTCCCTTGCTGGCCATCTTGTGGTGGCCATCTTGTGTCCACATGGGGGCAATCATCTTTGACCACATGGGGGAAGCCATATTGTGTTGGAGTGATGGTCATTTTGCATATTACTCTTTTATTAGCTAGGATAGAGTCCTGGTGCATGGGTGAGGGCCGGCTGGTTTGCCCTGAAGGGTGTCCCAGATCAGGGTGGGGTTCTCTAGGGGCATAGGGCAACATGGATGAGGGGCCTGTGGTGGTTTGCAGGCTGACCACACCCCCTGGCAACCCAAGTGGAGCCACTGGTATCAGGGATTTATTTATCTTCTACAGTTGAAACTTTGTAGCCTGGAGCAGAGGCCTGGGTCAGCCAGGGTAGGAAGAAAGCTTGGCTTTTTCCATTGCCAGGGAAACCCAAGCTCTCTGCTCTCTCTGTGGCTGTAGCCATATTAGTTGAGTTAATTTGGATCCTCGCTCCTGATTGGCTGATGGGCATGGCTTGTAGGTGTAATGGTTAATTTGCATATTACTCTCTTATTAAATATGATATTTTATTAATTTTTTTTATGGAGAGGAAGGGTAAGGGATAGAGAGTGATGTCAGTGGGGTAATTAAGTTCTCTTCTATGATTGTATTGTTGTCAATTCTCCCTTGATATCAGATGGATTAAAGAGTTAGAAACATTAATGAGAGAGAAACATCAGTTAGCTGCCTCTTGCACACCCTCTGCTGGGGATGTGTCCGAAACCAAGGTACATGGTATTGGCTGAATTTGAACCTGGGATCCTTCAGTCCACAGACCTATGCTCTATCCACTGAGCCAAACCAGTTAGGGCAGTGGTCGGCAAACTGCAGTTAGTAAGCCACATGCGGCTCTCTGGCACCTTGAGTGTGGCTCTTCCACAAAATACCATGGCCTGAGTGAGTCTATTTTGAAGAAGTGGCATTAGAAGAAGTTTAAGTTTAAAAAATTTGGCTCTCAAAATAAATGTCAATTGTTGTACTATTGATATTTGGCTCTGATGACATGAGTTTGCAGACCACTGACTTAGGGTGACTTCAACCTTTAATGTTTTCAGTTATTTTTTCTTAAAGGGATATTTTAGGGAAAGTATCTCTGGTCTAGAGGAAATATTTATATGAATTCAGCAATTGCCTTAACTTCTCTGTCCTTTTCTTTTGTGAAATTTAAGTAAAATTAAAATTGTATCCGAAAAAAATAAAACAATTAATAATAGTGAATAAATTTCCTTAATGCTTTCAAGATGAAAAGTTTTCTCTGGTCCCACGGTCTGAAACAACCACTCAATAATAAAATTATTGCATATATGTGTGAAAAAAATATACTAAAGGGTACAATTCAGCAATGACTTTCACATTGCAGGATGCCTGTGTGAAGTCACTACCTGGAAATGATCTAGGCCATTTTTGAATATTTAGCCAGATAAACAAATGCATCAATATTTTATAATATCTATTAAGTTCTGCTTAATGCACATGTTATATAGTGTGTGGCTGTTATTGTTAATTCTCATATGGAGAAACAAAAACTCCAATGGGTGCTTGGTGAAGCCATTAACCTCTTAAGATACCACATTCTTGGATTCTGACCATGTCTATAGTGAACCAGAGTAAGAAGAGCTGGAGAAGGGTTGGTTAGACATGAAATACAGGTCATATAAAATTTTAGATTACGAGGTTTTTTTTTTTCCTCCCTCTATTGACCTCAGGCTTAAGGCAGAGTTTAGAAGTTAGGTTTTAGGTGGAACTTTGATAAACCTGAGGGTATCTGAGGAGGTGGTAGGTGAGCAAACAGGATCATGGATGATCTAGTGACCAAGCTATAGAAGGAAAGATTGAAAAAATCTGGATTCATTATTCAACAGGGAATAATGGTGGTTCTGCAATATATTGGTGACTGATCTGCACTCTGGGGATATGGCTGTGAGCAAGGCAGTAGAATTCTCTTCTTCATGATGCTACATTTTAGTGGTAGAGACAGACAAGTGAATAGATTATTTTAATGTAATGCATTAATATTTAGAGTATGGATTAAGAACAGAGTGCCATGGGAAGGACTTCTGATTCAGCTTTGTGAGGGGGATGGTAGGAGATGAGTCTAAAAGGATGAGCAGGAGTGATCCAATGGATGGGAAAAGAGGGCATTATAAGCAGTGGGAGATCATGATGGTTTGAGATCTCAAAGTAATTCAGAGTTTTATAGACATTGTGTAAAAGGGAAGGAATAATGAGTGATGAACTGGAGAAAAGAAGCAAGGAATAGATAATAAGAGCCTAACAGGGTTTATAAAGAAGCTATCTGCAATTTTGTTTTTTAAAGATGTTTATGTTAAAATATTATTCAGGTTAATGTATTAAGAATGAATTGGTGGAGGCAGGAATTATCCCAAGACACCAGTAATAATGCAAGGGAGAGGAGGTAATGGAAGTGAGCATGGAAAGGAATGTATTAAGAAGATGGACTTGACTCAACTTGATGGTTGATAAGGTAACAAACAGATGTCTTCAAATATTTGAAAGATGGAATTTGGAGGTTCATAGGGGTCTATGAAAAAAGTAGAATTGAGTAGAATCAAGTTTTATAAATAGACAGAAATTTCCAGCAATGAGCATGATTCAACAGTGTGATGGGCTAATTTGGGAGGCCATGGAGTCCTGGTAAACCTGAAGGTATCTGAAGAGGTCTTAGGGGAGCAAACAGGATTATGGATGATCTAGTGACCAAACCATAGGAGGAAAGATAGAAAAAAATCTGGATTCATTATTCAACAGAGAATAATGGTGCTTCTGCAATATACTAGTGACTGGACTGCATTCTGGGAATACAGATGTGAGCAAGGCAGTAGAATGTCTTTCTTCATGGAGCTACAATTTAGTGGAAGAGAAAGACAAGTGAATAGATAATAAGGGCCTAACAGGGTTTGAAAAGAAGACTCCATGGAGGTTTTAAGTAAAAGTTGGAACGAATGCTTGACAAGGATGTTGCAGAGGATATTTCTATATGGCACTTGGTCATGGTGATTTGAATGTCTACTCAAATTCTGAGATTCTATCATGATTGACATGATATCATGTGGCATCTGCTAAGACTGACTCCAGGCAAGCAATAATGTCCTGATAAATCACCTAGAACCTGTGGCTTATTGGATCTACACTTTTTGTTCTGAACTGAAGATATTTAAGAAAACATGGAGAAGAACAGAAAGGGAATTACTACGTGAAAATTTGCTTTTCTCTACTGAAGCTATTTCAAGCTTATGTTCTATGTATACCCATTATAGTGATTCTGGGATGAAGCAATGAGGTGAGGAATAAACCCAGACCTCTCAGCTTCTAATTCAGTGCACTCTGCCTACTGAATTTATTGATTCCATATGTTAAGAGCTAATTGGAGTGTACATTAGCAGCATATAATCTATGAAATTTCTTTAGGCTGGTCTCCTCCAGATGTTGCTGAAACAGCAATACATAAACCAGATAAAGCAATGAGGGAAATTCCACAGAAATCAAACCACAGTGTGGATACAACAGTTTAGACAATGAATTTTGGTCCTAGAAAAAGCAAATGCATTCATCTTTGGATCTAATGTGCATTCCCCCAATCCCCCTAAAGATCTTCAGGTCTCCAACTCATCAACTCATGTTGTTGTTTTTTCAATATTAGAAATATTGGTCTTTAGTTTCTTCTAGTGAAATAATTGAAGAAAACTTTGATTTAATTCATTTATTTATTCACTCATTCATTCATCAAAAATGAAAATGTACTGAGCACATGCAATGTGCCAGATTCCATGGTAGGCCTGGAGTATTCAAAGATAGAATGAGACATTATCTTGTCTCTCCAGGAGCTCAGTACCCAATTCTAGAAAGATGTTTAGGATCACATATGCTACATAGTAATTGGTATTTTTTAGTTACATGACCTAGAATAGCTTTAAATTCTTGCTATCATCTTAGGAAGGCACTGGAAGGACTTCAGGGGTTGTGCTCACTGTGGGGGGAATTACTCATGTAATTCTCATTAGTGCAAATGGGAAAGAGGTGTAAATCCACAGTGATCTAGCTGAGAAAACAAACACTCCTTCTTTGACTTCTGTTGTTTGTTTCTATTTGTTCCGGGTTGAGTCAGGGAAAAATAATCAGGAAAATTATATGTGTTCAATGGCCCGGTTGCTCCAGAACTCATGGAGTATCTAATCACAGTTAATAATTAAAACAAAGCAAGGAGTCTCAAATGTTGAATTTAAGTACTGTCAGGAGGGAAAGAAACCATTTGAAGGGGAAAGTATGAGGAGTGCCTTGTGGTAGATACATTTTTATAGACAGAAGCATGGGCTATAAAGGGAGAACGTTCTTTTAAAATGGGCGTATTTTCATTTCTCTTTAGCTCTAAATAACAGTTCATTGTCTGGATATACCACAATTTATTTATGCATTCACCTACTACAAGACATCTTTGTGGCTTGAAAGTTTTGCCAGTTATGAATGAAACTGCTATAAATACCTGTGTGCATCCTTTTGTGTGGCCATAATTTTCAACTCCTTTGAGTAAATAACAAGTAGCATGATTGCTGGATTGTGTGATGAGTGTATGTTTAGCTTTATAAAAAGCTACCAAATTTTGCTCCAAAGTACCTGTGCCATTTTGCATTCCTACTAGCAATGAAGGAGAATTTCTGTTGCCCCACATCGTCTTCAGCATTTGGTGTTGTCAATATTTTGGATTTTTGCCAAAATCAGTTGTATTGAATATTATTCTACTCATTATTATTTTAATTATTTTAATTTGCATTTTCCTGATAATGTCTGATGTAGAGCATCTATCATATGCTTATTTGCTGCTTGTAAATATTCTTCAGTGATGTGTCTGTTGAGGTCTTTGGCACTATTCTAATTTTTAAAGTTAGATATCCTAATTATTTGTTGTTGATGTGTAGAAATGCAATTGTCTTTCACTGGATGCCAATTCCAGCATGTCATAATTGCAAGAGTTTCATTGAAAGGTTGATGGAACTTGGGGACTCCAAGGGCTGAGTCACATATGTTATTGACTGTTGGAAATGGCTAAAGGCATTTCCCCAAACCTGAAAAGGATGATTGTGTGCTGCTGGACAGCTCAGGGCATCTTAATCTATATGTTATTGCCTCCTTCTGGCCAAACACGTGAACAGCTGTAGGCTATTTCCCAATCTGACAATGCTTCTGTATAAAATCCTACCCTTTGAAGTGTGTCTCCACCTTGCCTTAGGACAATTTGTGTTAATAAAAAGCAAGGGGTCCTGAGACAAGGAGAACTGAGTTTCTTCAGCTAGGCTCCTCTGAGTCCCAATACCTTTCAAAATTATCTTTTGTCTCTAGTCTCTTACTTAAGTTACACAGAGCCTTTCTCCAGATTGCTGAACCCTTCTTAATGCTGGAACAAGAACCCCCACAGTCTTTCATATATTGAATGTACATCCAGAAATTTTGATAAAATCTCTAGTTAGTTCTAATCTTTCTCTGTAGACTCTTCTGAGTTTCTTATTTAGACAATTACAAATAAATAATAACAGTTTTGTTTGCTCTTTTCTAATTAGTATGTTTACATTTTTCTCTTTTCCTGCTGTGCTAGCTAGAGCCACTGAGGAAATATTGAGGAGAGCATCCATCTTGTCTTATTTTTGAGAGAAAAGATAATAATTTTAATATTTCACTAATTCCATATAAAAGTGGTTGGCAAACCGAGGTTTGCCGACCACTACCCTCTAACATTTATGGTAGATATACATGATCAGATTAGAGAAGTTTCTCTTTCTTTCCACTTTAATGTTTGTCTCATGAATTAATATTAATTTTTGAATACATTTTTATGTCTATGAGGTCATAGTTTCTCTTTAAATGTAGTCCATTACAATAATGACTTGTATATATCAAATCAAACCCAAATTTCTGAAATAAATCAATTCACTAACAGTGTATTATTTGTAAATTGCTTGAATCAGCTTGATAGTATTTTTATTTAGAATTTTTCATTGTTCTTAAATGAGATAGGCTTATAATTGTCCTTTTCTGTACCATCCAGGTCTTATTTCAGTATTACAAGTGTTAAGATTCACATGTGTGTTAATGGAAGATAACACTATTAACTGTGATTATAGCTGATAAATTAAATGTAGTTGTATTTTGTAATAATTTTCTGCCTTTTCTACTTTTCAACCATGGGAATGGATTATATATGATCACAAATCATTCATGCAAACACAGACATGATCACAGACACACACATACATCTAACTGCTCTGAATTTTAATTTTATCACTTGTAGAATAATTCAGACTCATGCTTACCTCATAAGATTGTTGGCATTTTTAAGCATAGTGAATGTGAAAGTGATCTATAACTTTATGTTAATTTGTCTTCACACAAATCATATGTATATGAATATGTATATATGTGTGTATACACACACACACACACACACACCCATACACACATTGTCTGTGTAGATAAATAGAATAAAAAGAAAACAGTTTAAGAAACTCAAATCAAGGTTGGTAAAGGTTTACCAGCTGATTCCTTGATTTAGGAAGCATCTGAAGACCTAGTGATTCCCCCAGGGGAGCAGGGTCAGAATTTCATGGGACAGGAAAAGCAGAGTCCTTGTCCATGTCATTTGGCATAGGAAGCTATTTGCAAGTTTAATTGAAACTCATGGTTGGGGTTCATTCCTACATTGTACTTCTTGCTTGATAACCATTAGAATAGTATTTTCCAAGAACTGCTTATGCAAGTTTTGCAGTTAATAGATATATCAAAGTTCTTAAGGTAGAAGTAGTTGGCAAAAATAAAGAAAAAGGGGTAAGGAAGAAGGCAAGAAGACATAGGAAATTTCTACTGTTTGTTAGGTCCTTCTTTAAAAAATATAAATATAGGTAGATTCAGAGTGAGAGGTAAGTTGTTATAGACAAGTGGTTGGCAAACTGTGGCTCAGGAGCCACATGTGGCTCATGAGCCACGGTTTGCTTCTCTGTTGACTAATGAGTTTGCTGACCACTGGTATAGACAGTAAAACAAGAACAAAATTATTAACATAAAGTCAGTATTTACTAGCTTTTTCATATCAGACATTACAATCCTCCACAGGGAAGAGTAGATGCTTTTGGATAGCATTTGTTGTAGTGATTATAATGGAAAAGGAACAATAAAACCCCAAAGATGATAATGAGTCTCAGCTGATCTTACAAAAAAGGGTGGATCAGGGGAGAGATACAGGTTGTGACAATTGAAAGTAGGAGAGTTTTGAGCTATGGGAAGTGAAGAGTAGTGGGAAAAAAGTTTTGGAGAACAGCCATCATTCCTGTGAATGATACTGAGAGGACAGACTTAGGGAGAGAAAATTATAAAAATGGTATTATTCTGTGAAGAAAGGCTCAATAGACTAAGTAAAAACTTGGAGTGTTTGTTACGTTTTGTCTGCTAATTGAAACCAACTGCTTTTTTTTCCTGTGAC
The DNA here is from genome assembly GCA_004026805.1 of Lasiurus borealis. Classification (NCBI taxonomy): domain Eukaryota; kingdom Metazoa; phylum Chordata; class Mammalia; order Chiroptera; family Vespertilionidae; genus Lasiurus; species Lasiurus borealis. Next base: position 24,270 of record PVJN01023790.1, read on the forward strand.
ACCAATCTGAGACTGGACCACACGGAGCCCCAGTTAAATTTAGGTTAGTCATAAAAAATTTGCTTTGGGAGTAGACCATTTAAACAATACACAGTGGCATAAATTTTCTGATTTTTCTCTTCTTACCTGGGATATTAGACATATATTGGTCTGTGATATGAAGAGGCAAGAAGAGACAAGTCTCACTGAATTATTCCCATCAGTCATTATTGTTAATCAAAGCACAGTTATTTAGTACAAATATGAGACAAGAATTTCCCCTAACCTCCCATCGATTTCTCCCCTGTGGTCAAAACCTCACCAAAATAATTCCTGAAAGGTATTTTAAATATCACTACATGCTCGACGTTCTCCTTTTACTCCCCACCTCCCCCTGCCATATTATCTTTCCCCTGCAGAAGAAAAAATACCGAACTTTAAAATGCTGGGAGAAGATAAGAAACACATGGAATGAACAGGGTTTTGGAATGCTGAGCAACTACAAGATGGGATGATGTAGCAGACTCTATGTCCTGCCCAGATAACCTTGGCAAGCACCATTTTAGTGAGTACCCACAACTCCTACTGCCTGCCTACAACTTGCCACGTGAGAGCTGATTCTGGATTTTGGAGGGGGAGGGCCAGAAAAGATGGGGAGTTAAGGCCTCTGAGAACAGCCTAGTCAATGATGCATGGGAGTTGGTGGGTGAATGCTCCAACTTCCCTCTCCTTATTGGAATAACTCAGAAGTTCCACTCTCTATAAGCATCTCACCAGGTTCAGATTTATTAATTCTATTGCTAATGTGCTTGACATTGTTCCCATTTTCATTGCTCTACTCTCTCAGCAGAGCTTGCTGAGATCACCTCTGGTTTTACTTTCCATTCAACCTCAGAGATTTCTCTGCTTTGCTTTCTCCTCCCTCCCTAATCTATCATCAATGAAATTCATGTAACTCCCTTACATTTTCTCCTTTGATTGTAATGTACAAAATAAGGTGCAAAATGGCCGTTTTCCAGAGCATTTTCTCAACCTGTTGAGATTTTGCTTCCTGGCAATTGTCATCAGCTTGGCTCAAAAAAGCTCATAAAAATTCTCTATAGGTTTGGATGTTTCTTACATCAGCAAGGGATTCAGGTCTTGGCTGACCAGCTGTGCAATAGAGAAGTTAGTTCTAAAATTTTGTGAAATCTCCAAACATTTTAGGCATCAATAACCAATTAAAAAACGTTTGAAAATACCATGCGCATCAGACCAAAGCTGCCATGTGCCAATAAGGCCTGTGACTGCCAGTTTGCCATATCTGTTGTTCTTAGAGGTGAGCAGAGCTAGCTTGCCCCTCTCTACCCAGTGCCTTCCTATAAACCTTGGCTATCAATCCTAGCTAGTGGCCTCCAGCCCAGCAAGAATACTTCCCTATAACATATTAGAATATGAAAACAAGCATTTAAGCAAGCATTCATACATTATCATATCTAAGCCAAACATACTCCCTCTTGTTTCACTACTGATTGGAACTTTGACCCATTTAAACCTGACAGCAAAATAGATATTAGCAGAGGATGATGTTAGTGTTGTTTTGATTGGGAGGAAATGAAAGAAGTTGGAGAGAAAAGGTTGAGAGGAAAGGCCATAAAAGAAATCTTTCTGGAGGACAAAAGTTCACCAGTTTTCCCTTGAAACTAATTTAAGGGCAACAGAATGACATCAACAAAAATTTCACTAAGCTGTTAAGCATTTTGAAAATATAGCTCTACTTATTGATTTTGGCTTTTGCTGAGGATATTTTGCTCTGGGCTTCTAGGGAATTCATTGTTAGTGATGGAGGGAAGAATTGCACATCTTCCTCTATCAACTTCTTGGGTACTTTCTTCAGGATGTGAGTGAGGCAAAGGCAGAGCCTTGGTGGACTTTGGCCTGAGGATGGTTCTCATTACAACATAGTACCTGGAAGAGAAACTGTGAGGTAGGGGACATATAGGCACCATCCACCTCCAACAGCCAGATGTTTACTGAGGAACCAAATTGGCTTAGGATAATTTTGAAAGGGGCATTTAGTTGTTTTTAATCATATTATCTATCTATCTATCTATCTATCTATCTATCTATCTATCTATCATCTATCTATCTATCTATCTATCTATCTATCTATCTATCTATCTAACTATCTATCATCATCTCTATCTAAAAGCCAAAGCAACCATCCAACTGTCTGACTGGTAGTTATGATGTGCAATGACCACCAGGGGGCAGACACTCAATGCAGAAGCTGCTGAGCTGCGGTGACTTGGCATCTGTGGTTCTCCGGTGATGTATGCAGAACCAGAGAGGAGGGAGCCCAGTTCTGGGGTGTGTCACCAGAGAACTGCCCTCTGCAATCCAGGACCCCTCAGGGGATGACAGAGAGCTGATTTTGGCCTGATCCCCGCAGGCCAGGCCAAGGGACCCACTGGTGCACAAATCCATGCACTGGGCCTCTAATTATAAATAATGCTCTAGTGAATAATTCAGTATATAGGTTATTGTGAACATGTGACTAGCTTAAATAGATGATTTTAATTTGTGAATACACAGGGCAAATCCAAATGAATCACCTTGTATGCTATCAAATGTATAGCATATAATTTGGAGGAAGAAAAAACCCATCCTATCATTTCAAATGATTCTAATTGTATTACATGTACAATTTATACACAGAGTTCTCAATCTTGCTTTCCAGCCATTCTTGGTGAAAATTTATCTGAAAAAAGGTCATTTTGCATGCTATCACTATTAAGTCCTTATTCACATTCATCAAACGCTTTAAAAAATTAAAATAAAAACACAAAAAAACACAAAACCACTCTGGGGTACTATGCCCTTTTTACAGATTAAAACATAGCACATATTTTTAGGTCTAAATATTTAGCTAGGATCACAAGAGTCAGTAAAATGGTTGTCTGGAACTTGGAACCACTCATTGAGCAAACATTTGTTGAGTACTGTGGCAGAGACTAGCTAGGTACTGAACTGTTGTCCATTCCTCCTGGGCCCCCAGGTAGTCTTATTTCCCAAGCTCCCTGTGGTTGGGCATGTGACTGAGTCCTGACCAATGGAACAGGGTGGTATTATGGAAGCCAATTCTAGGCCTGGTTCATACAAATTTCCTATGAAATCTTGTGTGGTTGTAAATACCCAAGACAACTGCATGGTTGATGCATAGCAAAACCTCTGTCAGTCTGGATCTTTGATCCACCATCCCAGGAAGAAGTAAGCTTCTAATGTGCTAACCCATTAAAGTTCCAATGTTTTCCTATGTTATAACAGTCAGTAATACTTTGACTGATATAAATTATCATGTGACTCACTTCATGCCAAGCACCAAGTCTTCTGATTTCAAAATTAATACAGTCTCCATGGGATTGCAGTTGCCTCTGGCCTCAAGGATTGTGTAAAAGATTATCAGAGGATCTTGAAGTCTCACAGGTAATCAAAAAACAATCCTTTGATTTGGGTCCTATATCTATAGTATACTTAAAACTCTCCCAAGTTCTACTAAAACTCTAAGAAGGAAAACGTATTTAAATTGTAGCAACAAGTTGAATTATAATATAATCATAAAACTGAATGTTTGACTATCTTATTGTCTGCTTGTTTGACCATCTGATTGTCTGAGTGAATAATTGACCGACTGTCTAACTGATTGTCTAATTATCTGACTCACTGACAATCTGAATGAATGAATGTCTGACTACCTGATTGGCTGTTTGATTGAATGCCTACTGATGGGCTGGCTAAATGACTGGATGAATGCTGACTGAATGTTTTTGACTGAATATCTGATTAATTCTCTGACTGAATGACTATCTGAGTTTCTGACTGATGAACTGGAGACTAGATCTGAGTAACCACAGAAGGATATATTACAGATGGAATTGTGACAGCTGATGGGGCTGGATTCTCCATTCTAGCACCTAAGCTACCAATTTATTGGGTGCCCCCTTTTTCCCAAATAAAATTCAATCATCTCTGTGAAAAATAAACACCACTAAAGAAACCATAATTTATAAACCATTATAACAGATTTATGGCATTTGTAGAATCTTGACCAAACAAAAACAAAACAATGTTTATAAGCCCCCAAATGTCCCCAAACCAAGTCTCAGAGCTCAGTCAGCTTCTGTTACTCCCTTCCAACTTCAAACAGGACCCCTCTGGGGCAAAACTGTGATATAAGAAAATTTTGTTATGAGCTTTCCTCTAGTGGTGACCCTTTTTCTCCTTTCAGCTAACCTTCACCTCTTTTCTCTCTCAAAACAGAGAGAGATCTGATAAGCAATCATTGATACTTGTTGATGGATTGACTGATTATATTTTGACTGGAGCTCAAACTTATCAACACCTTGTCTGAAATAGCCTTGTGAAGTTTAAGCCTTTCAGCTATGGGATAAAGGTGTTCCACTCAAATTAAAAGAATTTTAGGCATCAGCAAATAGCAAGAAAGAGGTGAAGGTCTACTCAGCCACCTCTGAACTAGTTCTGATTTGTATTCCTTTTTGGGATTTTTTTTTCCCATCAGAAACCTTTGGCACCACTGTGACAAATGTAGAATCTGGCAGGGATAAAGCTGCTGGAGGCCTACCTCAAGAATTGTTTGGACTAGAATCATGTAGAACCTTTTAGATCTTTCCTACTTGACTAGAGATAGACCTTGTTTCTTATAATCTCAATCTAAATTCTTGACTCTAGGCCATCTGTTCCAAGACTCTAAGATACACAGTTTACCCATTCTGGAGCATTTTGATAGTTTAATGATTATTTAATGGCTTTCTTTTAGTCCTACCTTAAGCCCTCGTGTTTGCCAATCTGAAAGTATTTGGTCAACACTATCTCTACCTCATATTAGAAAGTTTCTAACAAGAACAGAAAATGTGTCATTAATATATAACTTATTTATTATTTCGAGTTTGAAGGAATGAGAACTCTGGTTCTCATTTGGGATTTGTATGTTTGAAAAAAAGAATATCTTTGAGTTCTAACCACAAAAGTAGGTATTATTCTCATCTTCCCAATGAGGAAATTCATACTCAGCTCTGTCTAGTAATTTCCCTGACAGGTTGAGGAGTCAATATTTGAGCCAGTTCTGTTTGACTTCCAAGTCATGTTTTTTCTATTACAGCACAATAAAAAGAAATGGCTTTCTTTCCCAGGACTTCTGCATCTGTAGCTACACAAATAGCTATTATTTCTAACACTGGCCTTAAATCTACAAAATTTATTTAAAGGTAGGCAATGCACATCACTATTTTTAATATTTCAATGTTGTCTTTCCATTTTTTCATACCTCAAATTTTCTGAGAGAAGTATGTTCAATAATTTCTTGATTATAATGGTCCTTAGTTGGCTAGAGGCAAAAATAAATGCAAAGTGGTCAGAGTTGGTTGGGTTACTTTTAAAGCAGTAATTATTAATATAAAAACAAATGAGAGAGAGGTCTTTTATGAAATGAAAAACATGAACTCTTGTCTCTGTCTTGACATATGACTTAGGGAGTGGGTTAAAAGTTTACCATAATATATTTCAGTTATCTGTTCAGTTTCAAATCCAAGATCGATAAGGCTTATCAGAGCACTTTTATGACTTCAGGGAGGTAATCACCATCTTAATATAGTGATGAAGACAAAAGCCAGGCCTCAATAGAGGTCAGCACTGAGCAATCAAATTAACATCTGTCAGGAATGACTTGGTCTAGTCTTCTAAGTCAACATATTCACAGATGTCAAAGTGTCTGAATGGAGAGATGATAATCACTGACCCTAAAACCTTGTGGGGCTTGGCAGACAGCTGTGGGGAAGATAAGGAGCTTTTTGTTGAGATAGCAAATATGTGTTTGAGTGTATACTTCCTTATTTTCCTTTTGTGAAATAAGAGGAGATGCCAAAACCAAGTCTTAGTTAACCATAGTCCTGCTGGATGGAGATAGAACAGATTAAGAGGTTCTCCTTTCCCACGACCACTTTCTCCAGAAGGTTAACTCTGAGTCCTTGACAGATCTTAGTTCCATGTCCTTTCTTTGACAAATTAACCCCAAAGAGGAAGGGGAAGAAATGGGCAACCAGGAGGAAAAAAAAAGGAGAGAATAGGTACACCTAATTGATAGAAGACTAGACTAAATTTACATAGAAAAGCTCTAAATTTCATATAGCTTTAGTAGTATGCTACCATTAACTAGTTAATCTTTTAATACGATCTACAAACTGAAAGATTTTTTTCCACTTCAAATGAGAAATTTGAGTTCCTAATTATAATAGAGACTTGAACTTGAATTCATTAAAAAAAAAATAACAAGCTTAAAAAAAACTAACAACTGTGTCTTTTACAGTCTACAATTTTGGAGTCTAAATGAATATTATCTAGTGATAGTGTGGACTACTGAGAAAAGGAACGATTTTGTTTCCTAGGGCATTCCTAATATCTAGAGAAGTTGAAAGGTACACTATCTCTGTCACCATCTTTAAGTCTCCTACATTTTCTCTCACAAAGTGAAGCAAACTAATCCACTGGAGTGTGATATACTCTGAATAGTGAGAATACTATGACAAGGAAGATAAACTGAACTGAAGGCTCTGGTCCTCATGGTGATTCTTTGGGCATAAAAGTTAAGGTCCTATGAAAGTGTTTTTAATTTTTTTTTAAAGAATCAACTCATATTTCACTCATTTGTGAAATGTTGGTACCAATTAAAACAGAATTGTAACTTGATTTTGTCCCAATCAAGACTGACTGGACTTTTAACTGTGATGAAAGACTGAAGATCATGTAGTATACACTGGTCACAAAATGATGAGATTGTGGAATACAATTAGACAGAACACTATAACTCAGCTATGTGGCTGATAAAAAGCATTACACACCTGTCTAAGTAATATAATGACCCATAGCAAAGCAGAAAAAAATATTATAATTAGCAAATAGTAAATGGCTATGTCTATAAGACTTGGCCAGGGGGAGAGAATCCAAGATGGCGGCATCGGTAAACACTTACACTGCTGCCTCACACAACAATTTCAAAACTACAACTAAAAGACAGGACGGACATCATTCAGAACCACAGGAAAGCTGGTTGAGTGGAAATTCTACAACTAGAATGAAAGAGACAGGCTCACAGAGACCCAGAGGAGCTACAAAAAGCTGAGGTACGGAGACACGCGCGTGGAGAGAGCGGGTGCCAGAGAACCTGGCTGGCTTTCTCTGGTGGGAGGGAGACGGAGACTCTCAAAGGCATTGAACCCCTTATCCTATGACACTAAACCCCAGATCCAGCCAAAACTCATACGGGGGCAGTTTGGACTGTGAAAAGGGAGAAGTGCATGGAAATTTATGGGAGTCACAACCCCTTATCCTATGACACTAAACCCCAGATCCAGCCGAAACTCATATGGGGGCAGTTTGGACTGTGAAAAGGGAGAAGTGCATGGAAATTTAGGGGAGTCGCAAAAGATCAGAAGTCTGGTGGCATGCATGGCACTGCGTGCAGAGGACCGACTGCTGACTGTGCTGCTGGCTTTCACGAGTGGGCGGGAGACAGACCCTCCCAACTGTGCCACTTCTAACTCCACTAACCCCCAGTTTTGGGCGAAACCCTGGGGACCCAGACTC
>PVJN01023791.1:0-31881 GCA_004026805.1 Lasiurus borealis
TAAGAAAGGAGGCTGAGAGGTGGGTTGGAGACACACAGGTTAGTAGCCTACAGAGAGAGGTGGCTGAAGTTCACGAGGGTTCCTGAGATGTGAGGTGTGATCAGTTAAGGGTTTATAGGCTCAGTGGCTGAATTCCTGGGGAGTGAGAATTTTTCTGTCTGGATGCTCTCAGATTTCTAACATGTAAGCCATTAAACCTTCAGGTAAACAAGCTTGCAGGAGCTTATTCATTAACACGAAGAATGCTGTCTTCCCACCCACCTTTTTATACAGATGAAACCAGCCTGGAATGAATACCAAGGACAGCCTCAGAGCAGAAAGCGAGAAGGGTCAACCCCAGAGGTGTGAGAAGGACCAGGGATTCCCTCCCTTCCCTCTCAGTGTATACGCTGAGATTGCAGACAGGGGGCTGCAGGTCTTTTTAGCAATAGCCAATGCTAAAAATAGAAGAGGCGTCACAGCCTACTGGGTCTCAGGAGCAACACACACACACACACACACACACACACACACACTCCCTGCCAGGATCCCAAAGGCTGAGACATGGGCAAATGCTAGGGATGGTTCTCAGTAAAGGATATATTTACTTTTCACAAACCCAACTCTTCTTTAAGAGCAAGCTGCCTCTGCTTCAGAGAGAGCTGCACTTGTGTGGATTCAAGTCATGTTAGCATTATTTCTGGTGACTCCTATGAAATAATTTCTAAAGCTGACATACACGGACAATAAGATGAAGGTGTGATCCCAGCCAGGCACTCCCGTGCACCACACACACACACACACCCTCATGCATAATGAAGAAATGACTCATTTAATTTGCTGCTGCCTTGCCACTATTGGGTCTTGATTCTACCTATTCAGAGACAAAGTTTCCTATTAGATTAACTGCAGGAAAAGAAGTCAGGAGTATAACCCTGATTTTCGTTCCTTTACTTTAGAGCATCCAAAAGGTGTTAACCTGGGCATCCTGAGAAGTCGCTCTCTGGGCCACCTACCGCTTTCTCTCCGTCATCGCCCGCCAAACTGTCACATCTCTTGCCACTTGAGAACCACTGAATGGACACCCTCGTTCACTGCACAGAGTTAAGCCCTGTACACCCTGTACCTGCAGAGCCAGCAGTACTTGGGGGCCCTTTGTGGTCTCCCAGAGCCAGGGCACAACAGCACCGTGGAGCTGCCAAGGACCCCGCCTCTCCTTTCAACGGAGGGGGCGGGGGGAGAGGTTGACCCGTCCAAGGTCACTCAGCGCCGGGGCCAGGGGTGCGCCACCCTCGCTCCTCCAGACAGCCCCTCGGGGCGTCCCTGGGTGTGCTTGCCCGCAGCCTCTCCCCAGCCCCCGCAGAAAGGCAGTGTCGGGTGGCGCTTGGTGCCCAACTTCATTCCTGCGCGTCCGTCGCTAGCCAGCCAGCAGTTAACCCCCTCGCCGGCAGCGGGTCGCAAGGGTGTCCCCCAAGGATACCTCCCCGGGGGCTGCCCCCGGCCGCCCCGCACCGCAGGGGTGCGCAGGCGGGGGCCCGGGACGCGGCACTCACCCTCGCGGGGGGCGGGCGCGCCGCGGCTCCCCTGGTCCTCGCGGGCGCGGCTGGGTGCGGCGGCCGCCGGCGCGGGCTGTGCGGGGAGCCCGGCCGCGGGCCCGCGCCGCGGGGAGCGCCGTCCAATCAGCGCGCGCCTGCCGCCCGGCCCGGCGCGCGGCCCGGCCGGGTTCGCGGCTCCCGGGGGACGCGAGCCCCGCCGCGCGCCGCCCGAGCGGCTTCCGGGCGCGTTGCCTGGACGCGGTTGCCGTGGCAGCCCGAGCTGGAGGCTTTCCCCGCGCGCCCGCGCCCCGCCCGGCGCCGCCCGCCGCGCTCCCACACCCAAAATAGCCTCTGCGCTCGCCGCCGCCGGGGCCGCCGGGCGCCCCTCCTCCCCGCGCCCGGGCCCGGCGGGCGCGGATTTCGCTCGCGGGAAAACATCCCGTGGCGCAGGGCTGGTGGACGGACGGGAGCGGAGAGCTGCCGAAAGGGTGCCCGAGGAGGAGGAGGAGGAGGAGAGCCGGGGAGGCGGCACCGCGATTCTCTCCGGAGCCCTCAGATCCTTGTTTACCAAACCTCTTTCCCACCAAAAAAAAAAGCATTATTTCATTATTTGCACCCGCCCTTGCGCAAGGGGACGAGCTGTTTTCTGGGGCCATTGTCTGGGAGACAGCTCGGCGGCGTCGACGCCCCCTCGGTGCAGGTGGACTTCCCCTCGCGCCTGCCAGCTGTCATTTTTTTAAATATATTTTTATTGATTTTTTACAGAGAGGAAGGGAGAGAGATAGAAAGTCAGAAACATCGAGAGAGAGACATCGATCAGCCGCCTTCTGCACGCCCCACTGTGGAGATGTGCCCGCAAGCAAGGTACATGCCCCCGACCCTAATCGAACCTTTCAGTCCGCAAGCTGACTCTCCATCCACTGAGCCAAGCCGGTCTCGGCCCAGCTGTCATTTGATGCAACACCTTGATACCCGCCCCGGGGACCAAGGAGCGTGCCTCCCCGCAACACACAGACCCAGCTACCGCCCCTCTTTCTCACCTCCTTTCCTTCTCCCTTCCGCCTCATCCCCAACTCCCGGGGCGTCCGAACTCTTTGCGCCTCCTTTTCTATTTGCATTCTCAGCAGGATGCGCAAGCCAATCCACTCATCATTTTGCTTCCTCTCGGCGAGCGGGATTTCATTTAAGCAGGAGTTGGGGACCCCCACCTTTGCCTGCCTCCCCGCCTCCCTCTCTTCTCCCCCCCCCTCCCCCCCGTTCGTACCTCTGTCGTGTTGCTGGTCACCCAGGATAGGTTTTGCTGTCTGTCTTCCCCACCAGCCTGAGCCCCTCCACCAGCCGGAGCCCCTCCACCCAGGGGAAGGAGCTTTGGCGGGGTAGAAAGACCCTGGGCGGTGAAGCTAAACTGAGCTGTTTTGGAGTCCTCTCTCCAGCACTTGTTTCTGTGTGGTCTTGGGTATTCTGTGGCTGTTTCCAAACCTATAAAACAGGATAATACTTCCCCTACAAAAGGTTCATGCATCCCTCACATTCTTTCAGCCAGCAATATTTATTGGATGCCTGCCAAATGCTAGAAACTACCTCACTCTGAGCTACGACGCAGCGGTGGAGAAGAAAAAGACACCTGCTCCCTGCTCCCATAGAGGCTACAGCCTGAGACACAGTAATCAAATAATCACAGCTTCGATGATTATTCTTTTCTCCCTTAAGCTTCCCACTGCCTGTCACATGGTATGCACTCAGTAAATATATGTACTGAACTGAACCCTATGGCAGAGTTGATAACAGTATCCCCAGTAGCAATATAGTTGAAACATATGTAACTTGTCACTGTGTCTGGAAGGGTGTGCAGGTGTTACTGCAAAGTGCCCATTCAGACACAGCCCACCACCCAGTCCTGAGAAACGCTCAGATGTTTCTTGCCTGGCCCCAATCAGGTTGCCTTCCAGTGTGTAGGGTGTGCAACTCAGATGAGCACATGAGAAATCCCTCTGCCTCAGGTCCTCTCTCTGCTTACAATTCCACTCTCTCCCCAGGTCCCAGCTCCATCCTCCTGCCACTCCTCCTGGAGTCAGAATCCCAGGGCACCCATTCCTGGATTCCTAGGAGGGTCATAGCGAATCCTTCTGGTTCTCAGAGTAACATCAGTTAAACAGGAAACTCCTTCCTGCTACTCTGCTGGCCTTCGGAGCATGACTTTGTTGCATTGCTTGCCACAAGACTCCATCCCTCTCAAGGGTAGAGAAGGAGAGGGGTTAGGAGGTGAGGGGGCCTTGTCACCTATATACACCCTTCTATTTACTGGTAGGTTGACTAATTTATTTCTCAAAAACCATACCAATTAGCATAAGTAAAAATCTAACATTAAAAAGAATTCATTAACAAGAAGACAAAACTGTAGCTCTTTCCAACTGAATTCCTCCGTGGGAACCCTGAAGTTTCACAGTAGCCTTAAACCAGACCCATGACTTCCTACTTCTGACTTTTATTTTTTCTCCTTTCCAGAGGATTGTTTTGAATCTGAGGGAATGATATTTAGTGCACAATGATTTAAAGCTACCCTGGTTTCTCCAACTCTTTCACTATTTCTGTAGAATAAATTTCAAAGAACTAGTTTTTTTTTCCAGAATCGTTTGATAATGACTCATTACAGGAAAAAGATTTTTCTGTGTTACTTTAAATTTAAAAGCTATGATTTCTCACAAATTATTTTATACTGGAAAAGGTTACCAAAAATAGTTCATAGAAGAGAGCAATGTTATAAACATGTTAGCTGTCATACTATTCACTAACCAGTCATTAAATACAAATACCCTGAGTAATATATGGTGCTAGATAATATGGAGATTTTTTTAAAGTTATTTATTGCATAACTGAGTTCTGGTCTTCTCTGTGTCTCAGCATCACTGCTAGTCATGAAGACATGATGTACAAGGCATCTGTGAGGCCAGCAAGTAGGCTCATTAGTTAAAGGCCATGGGCTTGTATAGGCCAAAAGTGGTATTTGTAAAAGGTTGGGAAGCAGGCCAAGAAGGTGGTGAGCCCTGCAGGCTGGATAAGAGTGAGCACTTTACCTTAGAGTCAGCAATTCTCAATCAAGGCTTATACCTCCGTGGAGTGTGAGGCCTGTCACCTGGTGTCACACAGTGTTCCTCACTAGTAATAAGGTGCCAAAGGACTGACCTACAAAGAATGGTCATATATAGGGTCCAAAAAGAGGAAGAGGGATCCTACAAAGGGAACAATGAGGACGAACCAGAGACATAAGAATAAGCACAATGTCAGAGACAATCCAGAGGGAAAAGTATTCTCCAGTTATCAGATTGCTGTGGGTTAAAAAAAAAAAAAAAGATTGGCAACTGGATAAATGCAAGAGCAAGTGTAGGTCACTCTGTAGAGAAGTTTGTCAGTGTAGGGAAGGTGAAAAATAAGACCCATAGAGAGGTTTCTAATGCCATGGACATTTACAAGAAAGGAGCAAATAGTCTCTGCGTCTACATGTACTGTCACAGTCATGAAGAATGGAGAACCTTATCCACCTGGTGTGGCTAAGCGCTTGAGCATTGACCCAGGAACCGAGAGGTTACTGGTTCGATTCTCAGTCAGGGCATGTGCCTGGGTTGTGGGCTCAATTCCCAGGAGGGGACATGCAGGAGGCAGTTCAATTCCCAGTAGGGGACATGCAGGAGGCAGCTCAGTTCCCAGAAGGGAAAAGCTGTTACAGCCAGTGATTTAACCAGTGACCACATGAGACCGAAGTTCATTCACAAACTTCAATATGTAGAATGTGGGCACAATGAGACCTAAATAAATGTTGTTTCCTTTTCCCTTTCCTTCCCCAAGGATAGCATATGTCAAAGAACAAGAATAGAAACATATTTAAAAATTATTTTGAGACTGCAAGCTAATTTTAACATGCTATCTGATGTCTAAACCTTTATCTCAGGTCTACACAAACAAAAGAGTGAGGATTTATTGTAATCTCCCAAGTGAATCTGATAAAAGAATCTTTATTTTGCAATACACAGAGCTAAAACTGTTTTGGGATTTGAGCATCTGCTTAAATAATGAAACTAAAGCAAGTTCTTTATTAGTGCATGCTTGCTAGCCAAAGGTATATAGAGCGATACATATAGATAAGCCCTAATTAATAGACAATACATATTCTACACTTAAATTAATATTATGCAGTTACTCTTACATGACAGCAAGACTTTATCTTGTTTCCCCTCCAGCATTTGGATACATTCTCTATTTTCATGCGCATATAACAGACTTCCCGAAGCAATGTAAATGGGTTGTATGATTTTCTCTCAGGACCTGGAGCCCCACATTGTCATTTCGTAGGTTATCATTACTACATACTCAGGAAACAGCTTTCTCTTCCCCGTACAAATCATAAATGTAATACTTTTTTTTTCCTTAGAAGGACTCACGCTGTAAGGTTGCTGGAAACCACTGGTATGTGCTTAGGCAAGTTACCTAACCTCTCTTTGACTCAGTTTTATCTGTAAAAATGAGGCTAATGTAGCATCTGCCTCACTGGGTTTTTACAGAAAGGAAGGGAGAGGAATAGAGAGTCAGAAACATCGATGTGAGAGAGACGCTGATCAGCCGCCTCCTGCACGCCCCCTACTGGGGATGTGCCCGCAACCAGGATACATGCCTTTGACCGAAATCGAACCCGGGACCTTTCAGTCCGCTGTCCGACTCTCTATCCACTGATCCAAACCGGTTTCGGCTTTAGTGACTATTTTAATGTCATTTATTATCTAATATATAATTTTTTTTACTTTTTCCTGAAACCCAAAATTAATATTGGCTCAACTATCTTACTAGTACTTATGGAACAAAATTAGATAATTAATCTGGTTGACTTGTTTCTCACACTATTACTGATGTTGTTTATCTTGGAACAATTCTAAGTATCCTTCTAGTGTCAGCCACACCCCATAACCATCTCTTTCCTTTGCATGTAGTTATCAATATCCCAGGCAATGTATGTATCCAGCTCCTAATATCCTGGATCATTTTTGGTTGCACCTAACACAAATGACAAGGTCTCTCTTCTCCAAGAACAAAGAGTGAGATTGTCACAGGTTGGCCGCTGCCTTATTTATCTGAATCCTTCCTGCCCCACCTGTATGACTCAACCAAATAAGTATCTACCAGGCCCTTAAAAGGGGAAAGGCTTATGTATTTGGTGCTCTGGGAGAGGTAGAAATGACATCACTGGCCCATCCTTCTCCCTCCCGCTGCCAGTTGAAGTCATTCTTCTCACAATGAACATCTCTTATTTTGAGACAGCAAGCTTATGTTGCAGCCAGGAATCAATGACCACCACCATCTCCACCATCACCAGACAATGATCTGGCCCATGCTGTTAGTTGTTTAGTTCATTGTCATGAACCATAAAGTAAGATTTCAGAGCATCGCCAAAATAAGGAAGACTTTCACCTCCCTAGCCCCACTACCCCTGACCTGAGTTCTCCCTAAGATTCTCTCCTCTACCCGTCTACCATGATCTCAGCATTAAGAGTGGATGTGGCCCTGTTCCTGATGAGTATCTCTGCCTCTTTTACATCAGAAGTTAGGAAGTACTTTCTCCCAAATCTAGACAGAACAGTGAGCAACCAATTAATATTCATTCAGTTATTTTATTTTATATATGGAGATACATTTTAAAAGCCAGAACATCTTTTTTGGAGAGGTCTCAGTGACAAATACAAAACTTTAACATAATCAATTAGATATTTATTTTTCCAAGGAAGAGCCCTAGCTGGTTTTGTTCGGTAGATAGAACATCGGCCTTCGGACTGAAGGATCTCAGGTTTGATTCTGGTCAAAGGCACATGCTCGGTTTGCGGCTCGATCCTCAGGAGGGGGCATGCAGGAAGCAGCCAATCAATGATTCTCTCTCATCATTAATGTTTTTATCTTCCTCTCCCTCTTCTTCTACCTTCCTCTCTGAAATCAATAAAATAATATTAATAATATTTTTCCAAAGAAGAGTCTACCTTTTTTTCAAGGGGAGAAAATAATAATGGTATTAGTAGAAAAATTTTCACAAAATCTACAGCTTTTTTGAAGTTTAAAGAGAAAAAATTACAAATAAAACTTTTTTAAAATCTTCAACGTGGGCATTTCTTCTGAGCAATATTGAATGTTAGGACAACTAATAAAATGGTCCATTGTAAGTCCCCTAAAGTTGCAGAAATTATACAAAATAAAAATGAGGATTGTATCCTCATTTTAACTGAGGATACATGGGTATCTAGATTGAACAGAACCACCAAGCACCTGGCATAGTAAATGAATAAAAGACCCTTAGGGCTCTTCTTGGAAAAATAAATGTCTAATTGATTATGTTAAGGTTTTAAACTTAAAATGAACTAGCAATAGTTTTGTATTTGTCACTGAGACCACTCCAAAAGTCATTTTAAAATTTCAGAACACTAAAGATAAAGAGACGATCTTAAAATCTCCCCCAAAAAATGTACACACACTTTGAATTATTATAAAGTCGGTGTTTATTAACTAGCATACAGCTCATTTTCAAAATTAAGTAAGTTATTAGCTGTTCAAGTGTCTATACATTTTTGGGATACCCCATATATCACATACAAAGAGGTAGGAGTCAGAATGCTGTCAGATTTCTCAATAGTAACATTGGAAGAAAGATTAGTATATTTAAAATTCTGAGAGAAACTTATTTCAATCCCAGAACTTCACACTCAGTTAAACTACCCATTAAATCTGAGGGCAAAATAAGGACATATTCATGTGTGCTAATTCAAAAAAGTGTTCCCTATGTGTACCCTTTTGAGGAATTTACTGCAAAATATAAACCATCCTATCTAATAAAGAGGAAATATGCTAATTGACCCTCATACTGTCGCAAAGATGGCGAAACCCACAGCCAGTAAGGAGGGAATGTGCTAATCGACTGCCTTGCCCTCAAAGATGGCGGCGCCCATGGCCACAAGATGGTGACTCCCAGGCAGCCCAGCCACTCTGCACACCTGCCATTCAAGTCCTCCAGTCCCCTCAGCTCTCCAGTCACACAGGGCCAGCTCAAAGTGCAGGCAAGCCTTGGATGGCAGCTGCCCAGAGCTGCCCGAGGCTCAGGTAACCAGGGCCAACTAAGGCTTGCACTGCCAGCAGTGGCAGCAGCAAAGGTGTGAGGGGTGTTGCCTTGCCCTGATCGCTGGGTCGCCTCCCACCTCTGAGGGCTCCTGGACTGTGAGGGGGGCAGGCTGGGCTGAGGGACCCTCCCTCCAGTGCATGAATTTTTATGCACCAGGCCTCTAGTATGAGAATATAAACCAAAAAGAAATTAACACGGGATCAGAAAGTAAAAGATCCATTCCAAGGTAATAGCAAAAGGCATTCTTACAAATCTAATCTAAGGAACCCCAGAACTAATGTCTACGGGCTTGTGGAGAGCAACCAGAGACGGACACAGAGGAGCACTACAGGGAGGCTATCCCAAGACCATGAGAAAGAGAGAGAGAGAGAGAAACAGATTACCCATGTGTCTGACCACAGTGAGGGATATTATAGTTCATTCAGAAAGTTTGCAGATGAATTAGGGAAAAGCATATAAAGAACAAAGCAATGGCCAAAAGAAGCAATTATTCATACCAAGAGGAAAAACAAAAAAACAAAAATAAAAAAAAAGTTGTACAATCACACTTGGCTCAGCTGTGAACAACAGACATTATGTAAACATTATTAGTTTAATCAAAAAGTGTTATGTCACTATATTGAGAAGATTGGGGGAGAAGAGGTGTGTGTGGCAGAAGGTAGACCAAAGCATCTAGAAAGCTGAATGAATCCTCGTGCTCCCGTGTGAAGACAACAGGTAAAATCTAACAGCGGAAGGGCAAGGAACATCATTACCAGCACACTGGACTTTACAAACTACGTACATGTCTTTCTTAGATGCAAAAAGTTAAAAGAGAAAAACCTAGCATTAGGAGGGAGGAAATCATAGAGTGGGTTTTAAGTACAAGTACCTATTATTTTGAAAATCTTCAGGTTATTTATTTAAGAGTCTTATTATTGCTTTTTCTCCTAGAACATACATATTTCTGTATTTCTATTTTGGGCACATTCAAAATGTGTGCTTAGCAAATCACAATTCCTCCATTTGAGAATGGCATTATGAAACCTTTTTTAAGAGAATTTAAGACATTTATTTAAAAACCAATACTGTTCAAGAGAATGTAAAAGGATTGACTACAAAATAAACTGTTCCAAATATATTTTAATAACTTTCTGACCAAAATATAAAATAAAAAATAAATCAGTATATAGCCCTGGCCTGGTAGTGCAGTTGGTTAGAGCATCTTCCTGATAAACCAAGGTTGATCCCCAGTCAGGGCACAAGACTCAACCAATGAATGTATTAACAACAATTTTCTCTCTCTCTCTCTCTCAATATATTTTTTAAAACCAGTAAACGGCTTTTTCTGTCAGTTTTACTCATTAAAAATAGAAAGTGTGCTCTAGTCAGTTTGGCTCAGTGGATAGAGCATCAGCCTGTGGACTGAAGGGCTCTAGGTTCAATTACAGTCAAGGGCACATGCCCAGTGGTAGACTCTATCCCCAGTAGTGGGGGAGGGAGATGCCGAAGGCAGACGATCAATGATTCTCTCTCATCATTGATGCTTCTCTCTCCCCTTCTCTAAAATCAATAAAAAAAATATTTTTTCTAAATAGAAAGTGTGCCTTAACTGGTTTGGCTCAGTAGATACAGCGTGGGCCCACAGACTGAAGGGTCCTGGTTTGATTCCGGTCAAGGGAATGTACCTAGGTTGCAGGCTCAATCCCAGGCCCCAGGTCGGGGTGAGTGCAGAAGGCAACCAATCCATGTGTCTCTCTCACATCAATGTTTCTTTCTCTCTGTCTCCGTCTCTTCCGCTCTCTCTAAAAAAAAAAAAAAATCAACAAAAAAATATTTTCGGGTAAGGCTTGACAACAACAATAACAAAAAGTGTATTACTACAAAAATATTTTTCAGGTAGATAGGATGTTAATTGAAAGTGTGATGTGTGTATGCAACTATAATAACGTTTTAGAGCAAGAAAAAAGAAAAAAACCTTTCATGTTAGTTTTTTTATAAACATTATTGAATAAGGAAAAACTACCTGGTTTCTCCTCCACCTGTGTTCTTCTTTCCTGTGAGTCTTTCCTTTTTTACCCATGGGAAACACTCACTTCTGACAGTGCCTGTCACCAAATGTGTGGAGGTTTTCCCCCACATAAACAATTCCCCCATGACACCAGCTGGGTGTTGTACATTTTAACTCAACTCTGACACTACCTACCTGGAAATAGTGTCAGATCCCACAGGATAAGGGCTCAGCTCCACGAGACTGGTCCCACCCCACTTCAGGTTCCAATCACAAGTCCAGGTTGTCCCTGTGCTCTGGCTAACCCACCATAAATCAGAGGTTCCATGACCCCCTCCTGGGGTTCGATTAATTTCCTACAGCGGCTCCCAGAACTCAAGAAAACATTTTACTTATGTATATTGGTTTATTATGAAAAGGATATGTAAAGAGACACAGATGAGCACTCTGTGGAAGGCCTGTGGGAAGGTGCACAGAGCTCCATGTCCTCTTCACAGGCACCACCCTCCAGCACCTCCCCTTTTTCACCAACCTGAAGCTCACTGAACCCCATCCTTTTGGTTTTTTTTCTGGAGGCTTAATCACATAAGCAGGAGTGACCACTAACTCCATTTTCAAACCTCCTCCCTTCTCAAGAGAATGGGGATTGGGGTTGAAAACCCCAATCTCCCAATCATGGTTTGGTCTTCCCTGTGACCAGCCCGCATGCAAGACCCCTCCCAGAGTCACCTGGTTAGAATAAAAGACACATTTACCACCCAGAAAATTACAAGGGTCAAAGGCCGCTCACCCAGGCCACCCCATACCCCAAAGGAACCCAAATCCTGGTCCAAGACACCCTTCAAGGCAAAACAACTGGCCCCCACCCATGCACCAGACTTCTATCTAATAAAAGAGTAATATGCAAATTGACCATCACTCCAACACACAAGAAGGCTGCATCCATGTGGTCAATGATCCAGCCCCCATGTGGACACAAGATGGCCACGATAAGATGGCCAGCAGGGGAGGGCAGTTGGGGGTGATCAAGCCTGCAGGGGAGGGCAGTTAGGGGTGACCAGGCCTACAGGGGAGGGCAGCTAGGGGCAAACAGGCTGACAGGGGAGCAGGTAGGCATCAATCAGGCTGGCAGGGGAGCAGTTAGCGAGTGATCAGGCTGGCAGGCAGAATTGGTTAGGGGCAATCAGGAAGGAAGACAGGCAAGCAGTTGGGATCCAGCAGCCCTGGATTGTGAGAGGGATGTCTGACACGGGTGGGATCGAGCCTAAACAGGCAGTTGGACATCCCTCTAAGGATTCCAGGTTGGAAAGAGTGCAGACTGGGCTGAGGTACAGCCTCACCCCCTGTGCATGAATTTCATGCACCGGGCCTCTCATAGTAGAATAATATTCCATGAATAATAACTAGTATTATCATTATTTTCATTGCTACATAGAAAAATACAAAACAAAGTATTCATATAGTTAAGAGATTGACAATTGTTAGAGTCAATAAATTGCCCAGTGAATCCAATAAGTGACAGAAATTTCTTCTGAATCACCCAACTAATCTTTGCTTTCATTAAGCTTTCAAAAGGTATGCATTAAGTGTGGTGGGTTTTGTTTTTTGGAACTAGGTAGAGGTGTTGGTTATACAACAGTGTGACTTTACTAGATGCCACTGAACTGTACACTTCTAAACAGTTGATTTTATTTTATGTAAGTCTTATGCAATTTTTTAAGAGTACTAATACCTACTATGTGCCTCTGACTTATTTTGTTTATGGAAGATATGACCACAATGAACTTTCTTTTCCTTTCCTTGTCAAGAACATCAAATTAAAGCAGAGGTGACAGAGAGATGATAGATAGATGATAGATGATGATAGATAGATAGATAGATAGATAGATAGATAGATAGATAGATAAACAGATAGGGTTTAGTGGTTTAGAGAAGATCTGTGCCCAAAGAAAGAGCTTAAAGACCTCACTACTTTTTCCCAAGCAAGACAAAAGGCTCCAAGCATTGGCCAGAGATAAATATGAAATATAATCAAGCAGAAAAGTCCAAGTAGGGCACATTTACAAGCAAGGAAATAGATGGATGCTTTAGACAAAAGAGCAGAAATTCAAGAGAGGGTTCTGTGGAAAGCAGACTTGGGAGAAGCCTTAAGCAGCACCAGGGAGAGCTCCCAGGCACTAGCTATTTCCTGATACATATACCCCAGGAAGAAGCTACTTCCCTTCCAACTCTGAGGTCCTGGGGCTCCTCCTTTTGGAACCTAAAGCTCCTGTTCCAAATGATTGCCAAGGTCTACAGTGGCAGCTTGTATTATATGTTCTATCTGTGTCCACATGATAAAATGAATGGCAAGTTCTTGGACAGGAAGGTGGTCCCACACTAAAGCATTCTGGGGGGGTCAAAGAAGCTCTGCCTCACAATGATATGGTTTTTAAGGACTGTTGGCTGGGGCTACAGCCAGTGAGGTGCACCAGACCAGATGCCATGCAGATCGCATGGAGTATATGATCATTGATTAATTATTGCAGCATTTCCAGTGGTTTACCTAAGGCCCCACAGAGATAATGTTAATGGCAGAAGGGAACAGTATTAACGCATTGATCCACTGGTCTCTATCGGGCATGGAAAAGAAGGAAGAGGAGGAGTAGGGAAAAAGGGAGGAGGAGGAATAGCTGCTACTCATTTTTTTTTCTCTCCAAAAACTCAGGTCTTCCCCAGCTTGTCTTCCCTTTAAAGCAGGGACCTCTAGAATTTAAAGACGTTTCTGACCTCCAATGATGGGGCTCACATTTACATCCACATAAGAATCTTTGGCCAAACTTTCAGGGACCTGTCTTTCCACTGAGCCCTAACTCTCCAACATTGCTACCCAAAATGTGGTGTGTGGACCAGGAGTACAAGCACCACTTCTGTGTTAAAATGTAGATCTATAAAACCGAATTCCTAGTTGATCCCTATGCACTTCAAAAATTGAGGAGCATTCCCCTGGAGAACAGGACCCCCCTCTCCCCGCCCCCAAAACTAGACAATCCTCAAGGCCTTGTCATTCTCACTGTATGAGGAACCATGGTCTAGGAGATAGAAATCCTGATCACTAAAATCATCGGGGAAAATCTGGAATTTTAGGTTATAAAAGAACCCCAGTAATGCCTTGCCATTTGGAATTTACAGCATTTGGAAGCACTGACTCTGGCAATGCCCACCATGCCCCTGTAATCGTGACCAGGACATACCTTCAGCCACAATGTCTCCCAGTCATGCCACTGCGGCCCTGTGTAGGTGGGCACATCCTTCTTATATTTGATTATATAATAAACCATATAAAAACAGGGAGAAAAGTGATAAAAGGGAAAATTCTCTGCAGGTTGATATTCAGGATGCAGCAATATGCAACTGATATTCAGAACGAAACATGTTTATTTTCCCATTAAACTCAGCTGTCCCTAATTTAAGAGAGCCTCCAAAAATATCAGTTGATATTTAGCTTCCCTCAGTTAAGAGTTATTTAATTTTTTAGACAGTTCTCGTCACTTCAGGAGGGAGGACAGTGTCATGAAGCCACAGAAGGATGTGCCCACCTACACAGGGCCGCAGTGGCATGACTGGGAGACATTGTGGCTGAAGGTATGTCCTGGTCACGATTACAGGGGCATGGTGGGCATTGCCAGAGTCAGTGCTTCAAGCTGCATAGAATTGATGTTTTTCCTGCCCATATTTGCTTTTTTGCATTTCAATTTCCCAGGAACATTTCATTCTGCTTCTTAGATGACAGTCCCTCAGGAGCAAGTCTCCATTTTTATCCTGCCATGGATTTTCTAGGTCATCATTTCAGGTAAACCTTCTGGGAATCAATCCCGTTTACACCAGGCTCCTCCTCTGAGTCCAATTCTGGACTAGGGAGTGTGAAGGGGGCGGGGAGGGGGGGGGACTGGGTAAAACCCAAAATCTATTTAATTTGTACAGTCCTTAACCTTGAGAAGTTTCTTGTCTTGCTAGAGTTAAATTACATTTTATATATATTTTTATATGTTGCACACACACACACAACCACACACACATACACACTTCATTGGAAAGAAATGAAAGACACAGTAATTTGGTGCTAAAGTATATGGTTCACACTTCAAGTGCTATAGAAGGTCTCAGAAGAATGAGTTATTTTGCTCTGTAAAGAGAAGAGGAACGTTTACAATGGGCCCTGAAAGAATGTGTGATTTTAGTGCTTAGAAGAGAGATGAGGGATGAGGGATGAGGGGGGGAAAGGTGAGAGTTATTTAATATCCTTTAAACTCACTTTTCGCTTTCCTAAATGGGAAGAAGGATAATATTCTTTGTTTTGGTTGACTCAGAAGTTCTCATAATAATTAAATAAGATGGTGTTTGTAAATGTTTTATTATCTAAATAGTTAACCAAGTGGTTTCAGTAACCAAACTACCAGTAATTGTTTAAAGCCAGAACATCATGATTGTACAACTGAAAAATAACAGCCAGGAGATTTGTATCAGTCTTCTGCATAAGATTTTTGCCAGCAGTCAGTCTATTCAGAAACCAAATGACAGATCCAAAGGAGAGTACCAGCCACCAAGTATTGAGGACCAGAGACCTGGGATCCCTCCGCCATGGCCTTTGATTCTCCCAGCAGTCCCGTGAGGAGGGCACGTCACCCCACTCTGCACCAGCCAAGCTTCACAGCCAGTTTCTAACGATCATCTTAACCGCATGCCCCTCTGCTTCAAAGCTCAAGCTCTAATCCCTATGTCACCAGGTTTGAAAAGGAACCAGAGCAAGAAAGATCATTCGCTAAGGATTTTTTTTCTACCATGCCAAGTATTAGCATGAACATTTGGAGGGAAAAATAGCCAAGTAAATGAACTGGGTGAGCACTGTACCACCCTTAAGAAGCACTTCTGCAACTTCAGTTGAGCTATTGATCAGAGCAAATTCTAACATTTCTATGCTTTCTGTATTTACTCTTGGAGAGGATAGAACCAACATACTTATTCCTGTGAGTTAGAGAATGCTGTTTTCTGAAAGGTGAAAGAAAGGTGGGGTTATAGCTGATGAATTGGACTGGTTGCAATAATAAGTTTAAATAAATTACATCCAGGGCTTCTCTTTTCTACATATGGTAGATTTCCCACTTTTGGCCTCACTTCTGTCCTAGTCTATTAGTCAATCTTAGAACTACATTTCTGCTTATTTTGGTTCCTCAATACACCATAAAACTTCTGCTATGACGTTCATTTGGTTCCCAAAAGAGGAAAAGACGTCTCTGCTTGCTTAATGCATTCCTGGTAAGATAGAATGAGTCTCCTCTCCCCTACCCCCGCAACCCCTGCCAACCACATTGCTATAAAGATCATAGAGTAAGTTTAACACTTAAGTGTTTGACGTTAAGGAGGAGGCATCATTTTGATTTTCCTATAAGTTATTTCCCAGGATTCTTTCAGGATAATGACAGGCCCTCCCCTAACTGATTCTATTTGTCCCCAACCCACCTCCCCCACCAACCTCTTTAGTGATCCCGGCACATCACCTAGGGAAGACACACCTGCGAGAGGCTAGAATGGTCCTTTACTACTTCCCCGCAGAAAGAGTTCTGCAAAACTATGCACTCCCATGTACACCTTAAAGTTGAGATCTAAAATTTCCCCCAACCCCCATAAGTTCAAATAATTGTAAAAGATGTATTTTCTGCTGTAATGATATTTTTAAAATTGAATTGTTCCAACTCATTTTGGAATAATGCCAATATCCAAGTACCACAGCTCTTTGAAACCTACCCAACAAGGTCCTTTTAAGACTCAAGGACTTCATAGGTGCACAATGTACCTGCTACGTATTTGCTGTGTGGGCGGGTATGGAGACAGAATGGAAAGTGATGGCAAGATGTTAGTCTTTCTTTTTCTTTTTAAAGTATATTTTTACTGATTTCAGAGAGGAAGGGAGAGGGAGATAGAGATAGAAACATCAATAATGAGGGAGAATCATTGATCAGTTGCCTCCTGCACACCCCACACTGGGAGCCTGCAACCTGGGCATGTGCCTTGACTGAAAACTGAATCCTGAGCCACACCAGCAGGGCCTCCCTCTCCCCCTTTTCAGGCACCCCATCTCAATAAGCTGATTAGCAACCTTGGTTGCATCTGCTACCTTAATTCCCTTTTGCCATGGAAGACAACATTCCCAAGGTCAGGGGTCAGGATGCGGCATCTTCAAGATAGCCATCATTCTGCCGGCCAGAGCCTCACAGCACCTTCTCTCAGGATGCTAGGAACACGGGGAGGCAGCTAGGCTTCCAAGCTAAGAGGCTGCCAGGCCTTTCCCTGAGGATGGAGACAGCCATCTACCAATGGCTTAACTAAAAACTCTCGCATGCAAATAAGAC
Organism: Lasiurus borealis; assembly: GCA_004026805.1. NCBI lineage: Eukaryota > Metazoa > Chordata > Mammalia > Chiroptera > Vespertilionidae > Lasiurus > Lasiurus borealis. The sequence continues at coordinate 17,041 of PVJN01023791.1, forward strand.
AGGAGGGAATGATTCCAACTCTGCAAATTTAGGCTTAAGCAGGGAGATGTTTATATGTCCCCAGTTTCATGGCCCTGAAAATATGAAAATGAGGTATTCATATTCATTTCATATTCATTCAATACCTGTTGCTTGAGCTCAGCTTAAATGCAACATTGTTCCAACTCATTTCTGACTTTTAAAATGGTTTCTTTCTTTCTAAAACAGGATGTGTACCTGGAGTTCTTTCTTGTTCTGTCACTGTGATTTTTCTCAGAGTTACACCAGGTGTAACATAGTTTATTTTCATGCCGTCCCTGACTGTGTGTGGAGGGCCTGTCAGTTCCCCTTGCTTGAGCAGCCAATTAAGTGCACACCCCACCACCTGCCTTACCAGCTCTCACATCTGGGCCACTGGCGATGCCCTGTACCCATCGCAGGGCAGTACCCGACAGCTGGGACAGCCCCAGGTGACCCAGGGACCTCTGAAATGATTCAAATTACTCAACTCTAAGCCTCTCACCCTGCTCCCCTGTTCCTTCCCGCAGACACCACAATAAGGTGCTTGCCCACGGTTCCCCTTTCTCCTGCCTCCTGACTGACTCGGGGCTTCCCCTGGGGGCCCCGGTGGCTGCTGTCTCTCCCCAGGGAGCTGTGAGTGTGAACAACACACTGTGACACACTTTCTGGTTGCTCTCTCTCGACCTGAATCTGGCCTCGCTCTACCTCCCCTAAGGTAAAGTGGTTATAAGTGTGTTTAATGAATTTTTCTCACTTTTAAACTTTTGATTTTCTTCTCCACAACATGCTCAGGGAAGACCTTTCTCGACGCTTCGAGACTAATTTGAATGCCAACAGCAGAGAGTCCAGAAGGCCCCTCTGCCTTCCCACCTGATGCCCAGAGCCACCCTGGGCCCCCGGAGCAGATAGGGGAGCACAGGAAGTGCAGGGAGGGGACCAACTCTACCGCTGCTTCTTTGAGGCTTTGGACAGGTCAGGAAACCAGCCCCCAGGGTAGAAACATGGATTCCGTAGGTCAGAAACAGCCTCACAAATGACTGGAAACTCTTTCTCAGGCCCACAGTGCCCCCAGCAAGTTCTGGAATCTCCTTTACCAACACAACACTTGCCCATCTGCGCCACACTCCAACCTTACCTCTCATCTTACGGATCCCAGTCCCCTTTCCACTCCGGAGCCGGCCCTCTCCAGCATAACCCCACACCCGGGAGGAGCGGCCAAGCTGGCTCCAGGGAGATCTGGACCAGCCCCTGCCCTGGGGGCCCTCTCCTCCCCTTTGCCCAGTCACCCCCTCACCCTCTGTCCCAGTCTCTCTTTTCTCATCACTGGGATGGTCTCTCTTCTCCCCTTTCACCTCGTGCGCAGTCAAGCAAGGGCTGCAGGAGATTCCACCCAGAGGTGTGGACCTGGGAGAGACACAGGCTGAGCACCTTGGCCGAGCACCTTGCTCCGGGAGGGGGGGGGGGAGCGCAGGGAGGTGAATCCATTCCTCGGAGGGTAAGATGAGAAAGCGGTTCCAACGCGCTGTCTCTCCTCTGCTCTGCGGAAGTGGTGCCGTGGTGCAGAGTTTGAGAACTGTGGAGAAATTCCCATCAATGCTCCGAGTACCATCACGCCCCTAGTCAGACTCTGGCTGACCTGCTGGAAAGCTTTTCTTAGGAGGCACTCCGGCGGTCTCTCCTGGGAGACGCACACTCACCCCTTGGCTTCCGCTGCAGATCCAGGCTCTCCCAGTCCTTGCAGTCCAGCTCTGGGCTCCTCACAGCATCACGGAAGGAGTCTCTCCCCTCAGGATGTCCTCTGCCCCCGGGGCTGTTCCCAGAGCCAATCCTAGCCTGGGCTCTGTCCCTGCGCCTTGACCTCTGGGCCCGAGATTTGTGCTCATTCATCAAGCAAAACGCTAGGATCAAGTACCCGCAAAGCGAATGTAATTCAGCAGGACTATTATTCTAAAGCAAAACGAGCAGCCCAGTGTAAAATCTACACTCCACAAATACCTGTTGCCTGAGCTCATTTCTAGCTTTTAAAATGGTTTCTTTCTTTCAAAAGCAGGGTGTGGGAATACTTCCCAGGTTAATTGGTTACCCATTTTCCTGTTGGACCTAACTTATCAGAAAGTACCTGGAGCTCTTTCTTGTTCTGTCTCTCTGATTTTCTCATAGTTCCTCCTCCCCTTCCTCCCCCCACTCCTCTCCTGCCCTGAGGGTTACAGAGGGTGGGGCAGAGAGTATTGCTTAATGGTTAATGTCAGCTAGCTCCACTGCGAACTCTAGCCTTGGGTAACTTTGCTTAACCTCTCTAAGACTCAGTTTTCTGGGGAAAAAAAAAATGAGACCAGTAATAATATTGTGATACGATTTTCTGTACTAACAATTTTTATACTATAATAATAATAATAATAATATGAATGTTATTTTGCACTAATAATTTCTGTATCATGATAAGTGTACACTATATTAATGGTACTAATACTATTTTTCTGTATTAATGAGTTCTGCACTATAATAATAATAATAATACTGATACTATTTCCTATACTAATAATGTCTACACTTCAATAATTTCTGTGCTAATAATATAGGTATAAAATATTTGTACTAGTAACAATTTATTAATGACAATAATTCTACAGAATATCTATGCTAAGAATATCTGCACTAATAATACTAATAGTTTTCTGTAAAAATGAGGCTAATAATGTCACTGACTTTATAGTTATTCTGAGCATTATATGAGGAAAAAAATAGGTAAAACACACAGAGCATGACACATAGTAGGTATTTAATAAAATTAGCTATTTTTGTTACTATTGTTGTTGGGCTTCCAGTCAGTCTCCTTCCCAGTTCTTGCACCAGGGAAACTTGTGAATAAAACTTAAAACTGCTTGCCCTAGCCAGTTTGGCTCAGTGGATAGAGCATCAGCCTACAGACTGAAGGGTCCCGGGTTGAATTCCTGGTCAGGACACATGCCTGGGTTGCAGGCTCGATCCCCAGTAGGCAGCTGATCCATGATTCTTCGCTTTCATTATGGATGACTCTCTCTCTCTCTCTCTCTCTCTCTCTCTCTCTCTCTCTCTCTCTCCCCCCCCCCTTCCTCTCTAAAATCAATTAAAATATAAACAAAAACAAAAAGCTTAAAATTGCTTGTTTTCAGGTCTTCCTGAGAGTGACTGTGGGGAGGGAGCCATCACCTGCCCTGGGAGCCTCCTTCCAGCTGTGGTGAGAAGAGGAGCAGGTATGAGAAGGTATAAGAAGGTATGAGAAGGGAGGGGACAGGTAGCTGGTCGTGAAGAAGGGGCTTTTGTCCGCACTCTGGGCGGAAGAGGAATTTCATTCAGAGGAACAGGGATGCAGTAGGAGGCAGCAGAGGTTCGGTTCCCTCCTACATGAGGAGCTAGCTTGGACCTGGCCCCGAAGAAAGGAATCACAGAAGTGATGGGGAGCGGCGAGGGGTGTGTGCAGAGGCAGGAGAACAGGTCCTTAGGGAGCCCTGGGCCCTAATGGGTGGTATTTAGGGAAGGGAATGAAAGTGGACCTTTTGTACTGCCTTCCTCGCTTCGCCTTGCAGGGGGAGCCCCTTCACTGGGTAGGATGATGCAGCATCAGGTTGGCCCTTGGCTTTCTTTTTACTTCCTGTTTTATTTTAAATGGAGCCGTTCCTGAAACTAATTGGACTGGAAGCCCATAAATTAAGATCCATTATTTTACATATTTTAAGAGGCAAAAGAACAGAACAATCAGCATGTACAATTCTTGTCCCCCTCCTCCCTCTTCTCCACTTCTAGGCTGCTGTGCTCAGGTGTGTGTCCTCAGAAGCCTGGACCAGTTAACAAACCAACAAACAAAACCTTCCCTGCAGGCCTCCTGAGAAGTGGAGGTGCAATGCCTTCTTTCTTGTGTTCACCCAAATCACACCACAGAACGGAGAGTAAAGAACTGACTTACGCAGCTTTTCATAAAATGCAAGGTGATGCAGGATGGCCACTTCAGAGACAGGAACAGATCAGAGTTGCCTCAGAGCCAGCATAGGAGTGGGCTCGAAGAAGCATTTTGGGGGTAGCGGATGTGCTCTAAAATGGGACTGTGGTGATGGGTATGCAACTGCCTAAGTTTACCAAAGTCATTGAGTTGCACACTTATGGTTGGGTGAATTTTATGACCTGTCCATTTTGCCTCAGTAAAGCTGTGTGGTTTTTTTAAGTTAAATAGGTAACTGATTTCAATTGGCCAAATTGGTTTCATTGGCCAGATAATACAGTGTTAGTACCTGCATTATAGTCCTGACCACTTGCAAACTCTGCGAGTTGGAGAAAGTGAGTTCCCAGCCCTCAGCCTCGGTCTCCTGGTGTGTTAAGTGGGAGGTGATAATGCGCATCTCCAAGCAGAATGACAATTAAATGAGACAACTTGTGGAAAGCACTTAGCTCAGCAGTGGGCATGAAGCCACTGCTTCTGATATATTATACTTCATTCTGGACCCAGCGATGTGGGGATGCCCTCAGGGAGGGCTGGGCATGATCATTTCCTGTCAACAGGAAGGGAAGGGAAGTTCATTCTGGACTTTTCACCCATGGTGGCACTGTGTCCAGCTTTCCAGGCCCACCACTGCCCTTGTGACTAGAGGTATGAAAGTCCACTCTTCCTTTCTGGGGTCCCTGGGTATGGACTTTCGCCTCCTCCTGGGTGAAGCTGTGAGGATACAGGAAATGAGATGTGTGATGGGGCACGTGGAGAGTGCAGAGGGCTGCAGGCCTCTTGGCGACCGTCCCAGCTGGCTGCCCTGGAGGATGCTCTGAGGCAGGTAGGATTTGGACAACTGGATGCAGACATGGGTCCCTGTCTCTTGAGAGACACCTGGGAGTCTGACTGTTAGGAACCAAATGGGATCACTGACACTTGCCTCTAGAGAGAGGCAGTGTGGGAGGGAGGGGCTGGTTCCAAGACCAGTTGGGACAGCTTGTTCTCTTCTTTTGTGTGGAGGACACTTTATTCTGAAATGTTTAGGGACCAGGGATGGACAGAATGAAGTATCAGTCATTCTTGGAGGAAAAAAGCATACACTCTCATCCTTACCCTTACATATCCCATTCCCCTGTCTATCCTGGCAGACTTCCCTGCTCATTCACTCACTCATTTGTTCATCCTATCTAATAAAAGAGCAATATCCTATCTAACAAAAGAGTAAATGCAAATTGACTGTCACTCCAAGACACAAGATAGCTGCCCCCATGTGGACACAAGATGATTGCCACAAGATGGCCTGCAGGGGACGACAGTTGTGGGCAGTTAAGAGTGACCAGACCAGCAAGGGAGGGCAGTTGCGGGGGACCAGGCCTGCAGGGGAGGACAGTTGGGGGGTACTAGGCCTCTGGGGGAGGACAGTTGGGGGGGACCCAGGCATAGAGAGGATGGCAGTTGGTAAGACCCCAGGCCAGCAGAGGAGGTCAGTTAGGGGCAATTGGGCTGTCCGGGGAGCAGTTGGGCATCAATCAGACCGGCAGGAGAGTGGTTAGGGAGTGATAAGGCTGGCAGGCAGAAGTGGTTAGGGGCAATCAGGCAGAAGCAGGTGAGCGGTTTGGAGCCAGCAGTCCTGGATTGCAAGAGGGATGTCCAACTGCCCATTTAGACCTGATCCCACTGGGGGTCCCAGATAGGAGAGGGTGCAGGCTGATCTGAGGGACAACCCTCACCCCCCTGCCCCGCCCCCTGCGCACAAATTCCGTGCACTGGGCCTCTAGTTATATATATACTGAACTTCTGCTATATGCCTGAGGCTGTTCTAGACAAGGTTCTTGCCCTCACAGACCTTATATTCTAGCAAGAAACACACACAGTGAGCAAGGAATCAAGTGAAGCTCTGCTAACATAAATGCTAACAAGGACAGGTTATACAGGTGGCCAGTTTAGATGGGGTGGTCAGGGGAGATCTCTCTGAGAAAGTGACAATTCTGCAGGTATTTGAGGGATCAAAAGCAGCAAAGGTCTGGAAGAAGGGCATTCTTGGCAGAGGGGTGAGAATTTGTGAAGGCTCTGGGCCAGATGTGAGTTCTGTCTTTTCAAAGGGAAGAAAGAAACCAATGTCGCTGGAGCAGTATGGGAGGCAGGCATGGCTGAAAGAGAGTGGTCTAGGGCGGTGGTCAGGGCCCAGACCTGGTGGCCCCCTGGCCACAGGAAGCATGGATTTAATTCTAGGTGTGATGGGAAGCTATTTGGAGCATTTGGGGCAAGGAATCAGAATGATTATTTTTGGCTGTTTGGAGAATAGACTTCTGGGTATAGAAATTTTCTCATCAAGCCAATAGTACAGAATTCCCTATCAAAGCTAACAGCCCCTTCCACTTGAGCAACCCTCAGGCGAGAAGAAATAAGGACAGGGGACCTCACACTACTAGCATGAGGAGAGGGTCTCCCCTCTGTTTTCTCTTCCCAGTGGGCCTTCTGTGTCTCTCCTTCCTCTACAGCTTAAGAATAAATGACTTTGCTTGTTTACTTGTGGAGGTTTACCTTTATAAATCATTCCATCCACGTTAATTCTCTGACATTGATTCTTCAAGGCATTGAAGAAAACATTTATGAAGATCTTGAGGAAATTTACTACATAAAATGTTTATACATGAAAAGTGTTAATTAACTCCCTGTGTGCCTCCCATGCTCATTCTTTCTTTTTTGACACATCTCTGCAGCTCTAGCCCGGTCTCCATGGTGGCCTGGATTGAAAGAGGATCCCTAGCCAGAGAAACCTTTTCCTAAAATAACCCAGAGACACCCAGGTGGAGAAAGGTAGTATCAGTCTGCTCAGGCTGCCATAACAAAATGCCAGAGCTTGGGGGGGCTTAAACAGCAGACATGTATTTCTCACAGTTCTGGAGGCTAAAGTCCAAGGTTGGCTTCTGGCAAGGCCTCTCTACTTGGCTTAGATCTCCACGGTGTCCCCACAGGGCCTTTCCTCTCTCCTCTGTCTCCCAGGGAAACAGTGTGCATGGAAACAGAGCTCTTGGCCCATCCATGGCTCAGGAGGTCACAGTTTGATTCCCAGTCAGGGCACAGCCCGGTGTGTGGGCTCGATCTCTGGTGTGGGGCACGCGGGAGGCAGCCGATCAGTGATTCTTTCTCATTGTTGGTGTTTCAATCTCTCTCTCCTTCTCCCTTTGTCTCCAAAATTAATTATATATATATATTTTTATTTTTTTAAAGAAACAGAGCTCTGGTGTCTCACCTGGGGGCCCTGTGTCTGTGACCTCTAATTTTCATCCATGGAGTTCTGGAGGCTGAAGTCCAAGATATGCAATCCCCAAGATTCATTTAATCCAAGATCCACTAACTGAGTGCCCCACACTTGAGAAGCCTCCAGGTCAGTGGTTCTCAACCTTTCTAATGCCTCAACCCTTTAATACAGTTCCTCATGTTGTGGTGACCCCCAACCATACTTCATAACTGTAATTTTGCTATTGTTATGAATTATAATGTAAATACCTGTGTTTTCTGATGGTCTTAGGGGACACCTGTGAAAGTGTCGTTCGACCCCCCAAAGGGGTTGCGACCCACAGGTTGAGAACCACTGCTCCAGGTAGTCCGTGCCCCTCTACAAGGCACAGTGATGTGGGGGTGTCCACCTTAATGTTCTCCTTCAACCAGGCAGATAATATGCATTTCAACAGAAGCAGACATTGTTTCATATGGTAAAAAACAAAGCTAAACCCTCATTTAGCTAAGCAAAACCCAGCTAAAGACTCATTTTGGCCTTCAGGCCAACACCCAGGCGAGTGCATTGGGTGTGACATTTGTTTCTAAGGGTGGGAGCACGGGACACAGAAGCAAGCAAGCAGCCCCTTCTGCCCACAGGTGCCTCTCCATGAGTCCCCAAACAGGCAAAGACATGAAGATAACACCACCCTATTTTCCACTCACGGAGAGAAATGTGGGGTTATTACTTTATATCATATAAAGCAACAGCAAAGTTAATATAAAATAATGGCCCTTTTGGATCCCAGCTTAGAAGATCACTTTCCCTCTATATATGCAAAGAGGAAATGTTTCCAGAATTAACATGAAACCTTTGTAGCCTTTGGCTGGAAGGATCACCTAGTAAAAATTCCTTTGCTACGTTTTAACATTGTGGACCTTAAGCCCAGAACTGGAGGCTCAAGACCAGCCAAAAGCGGGCCAGTATCTGAGCCCACCCCTGATAGCAGCATTCAGTGGCCCAAGCGAGCCCAGAACAGAAGCCTGCATGTCCCCATTAGCAAGAAGGATCGAGATGGAAAGCAGGCCCAAAGCCCTTTCTTGTGTATCTTCCTTAAAAGAAGCAAACTTATTCAGGTTTTGTTTTACTTTTAATATATTTTTATTTATTTCAGAGAGGAAAGGAGAAGGAGAGAGAGAGAGAAACATCAATAATGAGAGAGAATCATTGACTGGCTTCCTCCTGAACGCCCCACACTAGGGATCAAGCCAGCAACCCAGGCATGTGCCCTGATCGGGAATCGAACCATGTCTGGTTCATAGCTCGACGTTCAACCACTGAGCCATGCTGGCTGGCCTTCTTTAAGTTTTAGGGATTTATCTCTGTCATTGAAATATTAAATTCCCACTGGTGCCTCCCCAAGTATTTTCAGTTTTCATTGAGACTACAAATTGGGAGACACAGTAAATTATTTCATGAAAAGGTAAATTTAGAGGAAGTTTTCCCAGTTCTAGGGTCCCGTACTAACAGGAATCGGATGCTTTATCGCATTATATTTGACCAGGTATATGGAGCGCAGTTCTGAGTCCCCGTTTCCTTACCCTGAGTTTCTGCTCATGCTTCTGGTCTAGAGCACAGGGCCCCGGGGCCCCAGTGGTGACCCAGCAAGTGAGAAGCTAATCAGACAGCCAGTGGATGTGCAATCCCAAGGCAGCATGGGCACAAAATACAAGAAAGAGGGGTCATGTAAGAGGAGGATTCTTAGCAGACAGGAGTTTAGGAACGAGTTCTCCATGAAAGCCAAGGGAGCTGAGACCAGAAAGAGGGGGAGAAGGAAGGGACAGGGTGGCTCACGGGGAAAGCCCTCGACAGAAGGGAGTGCAGTGCTCATGGAGCTGAGAGCATCTCCTCCTCCCTCCCCCATCATATCCAGTGCTGGACTGGAGGGAGCCGGGAGAGATGACACCTGAAGAAGCAGGGGTGGTGTGGACCTGACGGCTCAGCGCTGTGCAGGCCACAGTGAGAAACCCTGCAGGACTGTATGTGGCAAGGGAGGGAGCACACGATCATCCTATGGAATGATGACACTGTGGGTGTGATGAATAGACAGCAGAGAGGTCTGCAGGGGCACAGGGCAGATGGACAACCACTGCTGCAAGTCAGAGAAGAAGCAGAAACTTAGACTCTCATGGGGATGGAGATGGAGAGGAGGAGGCAGTTGTGAGAGCTTGAGGCATGTGAGGAGTTGGATGTGATGGGGGAGGGAGGAGGAGGTGCTCAGCTAACTTCGCTTTCTCACTTGACACTGGGATGTATGGAGGTACATCCATGGAGGCAGGGGACACTAAGGGAGGAAAACTCTGGGGTCCGAGGGGAGGGTAAGAGCACGCATTAGTCTTGGGCAAGTTGACTTGGATATCCCAGATCACAGATCCCCCCACCTGTAACTGTTGCCATAGTAATGGAAGAAGTTTAGACACAAGGAGCCGCTTGGTGATGCTCTCCCTCCACCTCCCCTGGCCTGGAGCCTCCCAGAGGAGTCCACTTAAGATGCTTTGTTTTTCATTCTGGTTGTACGAGCAACTCAATTCTCCCATTCTGAGAAAAAAGTAGAGGCCTTCCTCACATGGCTATGGTGTTCTATCTGCTCCTCCCCTTCCTGCCCTGGAGAGTCTGGCCACTCACCTTAGGCCTGGAGAATCAGATGGAGCAGAGGACAAGGGAGAGAGCCAGTGCTGGGAATGTCACTGGAGAATGAGGACTGGCCCAAGCCTGGTCTGGGGAGTGGATTCTCCTGCCACCACGCTCTAGTCCAGCCACAAGGAGCCTCTTCCAGTTCCTCCAATGCCATGCCTTCTCTCCCTTATGTCTTCACACAGGCTGCTCCCTCCCCTTTCTTCTCTCCTGTGTCCCTTTCATCTGGACCCGTTCCTAGTCATACTTTATTCTGTGCCCAGACAGCATCTCCTTCAGAAGGCCTTTTCTGATGTCCACCGCCAATGATATTCAGTGTTTACAGCAGAGACTGCTAATGGCAAACATCCAATACCCATTCTCTTCTTTTTTCCCATTGTACCAGAACCCCTGATCTTTTTTTCATTGATTTCAGAGAGGAAGGGAGAGGGAGAGAGCGATAGAAACATCAATGAAGAAGTAAAATCATTAATTGGCTGCCTCTCGCACGCCCCACACTGGGGATCAAGTCCACAACCCAGGCATGTGCCCTGAACAGGGATCAAACCGTGACCTCAGGGTTCACAGGTTGTCACTCAACCATTGGGCTATGCCAATTGGGCCAAAACCCCTAATTTTTAAGCTGAGCATAAAGGCTACATTTCATAGCATCTTTTGTAGCTAGATGTGGCCATTTGGCTAAGTTCTGGCCAATGATGTGGAAAGTTTGCACATCACTTCTAGGAGATGATTTTTATGGAAGAGACATGCTTTTCCTCTCCTTCCTTAACTTGAATCTGATGGCTGATTCTCTAGCCACCAAGTTGGACCATCAAGCACAGGCAACATTCCAGGGGTAGGAAAGCTCTGACCTGGAGAGACTTGGTTCATTTCCTAATGACTTCATAAAGCTACATCTGGCACTGCCTACCTCCTAGTTTTATTTATGTGAGACATAAACTTGCATCCTGTGTAAAGCACTGATATTTTGGAGTTCTGGTAACATGAATCCAAGCTTAATCCTGAAGTATCCCAAATCCCCTTCCACCCATGTATCTTTTCCCCCATGCAAACATTTATATTCTAGATTATCATTGTACAGTTACTCATGTGAGTGAAACAAAATCTTCCTTGCTCGAGTTGACACTCTTTTTCATATGCAAATGGCGACATAAGTTGCCCTCACCCAACAGAACCCATCACTCATGTATCTGCAGGTGTCCAGGAAGTAACTGGAAAGCCAGACCCAATCATGCAAAGGCCATGCTGTGGAGCCATGTCAAATGCCGCTTTTCTGCCTCAGGGTTTCAAGCTTTAGGCGATGCCATGTTTATGACTCTGTCCACTTCAATATCAGTGATGCTATCTAATAAAGAGGGAATATGCAAATTGGCTGTCATGCCACCACAAAGATGGCAGTGTCTGTAGCCACAAGATGGTGACGCCCAGTCCTTTCAGCCCTGCTGGAGTCCACAGTCCTTTCAGCCCAGCTTGGGGTGGCAGGGAGTAGTGGCAAGCACATTATGCAGCTAGACCCACCCTCAGCCCCCCAGCTGCCCAGGGCCCAAGACTCAGATGGCAGCTGTCCAGCTGCCCAGCGCCTTCCAAGGCTCAGGTAATCAGGGCTGGCTGATGCTTGCGCTGCCGGCAGTGGCTGCAGCAGAGGTGTGATGGGGGCATCGCCCTCCCCTGATCACTGACTCACATCCCACCTCTGAGAGCTCCTGGAGTGTGAGAGGGGGCAGGCCAGGCTGAGGGACCCGCCCTCCAGTGCATGAATTTTCATGTACCAGGCCTCTCGTATTGTAATAACTATGAATGGTGCCAGGTGGGTAATAGACTTATTATGGGGATCACCTTGTAAATTATATAAATGTCTATACACTATGCTGTACACCTAAAACAATATAAAACAACACCGAATGTAAATGGTAATTGACAAAAATAAATAAATGAAATTACCTTGTGCAGAGGTGAGGGTGGGGCTATTAAGATGCATGTTCCACAGTCAAAGAACCATCTTGCTCACTGTCAAGTCCATATCACCTAGAATGTGCCCCATAGTTCCCAAAACAGAGTGAAAAGGAAAAAGACTGTGTCCATTTCCCCTCTAGTGCAACTTTTCTCTTGGACTGAACAAATAAAACCACCAGTCAACCCACAGAAAACAACAAGGCAAAAAAGCACACACAAAAATGTCTTCAACTGGCATCCTCCAGTCTACATGTTCTGATGTGGTGGTATTTGGCAAATCAAAAGTAATTTTAAAAACTCTGAAGGTCTGGCATTTGGAATGTTGAAAGCAATCTGGAAAGTCCGGACGCCCAGCATTTGTGCCTCCGCCACTTGCTGTAGAGACAGATTGTCAAGATGGATTGCAGGAAGGCCAGAGTGAGCGTATCTGGGGAGATTTGCTCGTCTACAGTGACATTGATGAGTTTTGGGGACACACTCTTTAGCAGACTCCGGCAGTGAATCTATGCTGATTAACTCACCTTTTTTTTTTTTTAATGTTAGACACATACTTCTTTATATATACACTAGTGTCCCAGTACATGAAATTCGTGCACTCAGGGCGAGGGGAGTCTCCCAACCTGGCCTGTGCCCTGTCACAGTGCAGGAGCCCCATGATCCATTGCCCCAAATAGGTAGGCCCCACCCACCCATCTGGGGCTTCTCCATGGATTGCCCCAAAGAGGTAGGCTGGAGCTGCGGGAGGCCTGAGGATCCCCGTGCTGGGCTGTGGTGGAGGCCTGCGGACCTCTGCACACCTGTGGACCCCTAGTGGGCCAGGCTCATAGTGGAGGGGCCTATCCACATGCTTATGAACCCCCAGGCAGGGCCGCAGTGGAGAGGCCTCTCTGCCACCCCCCCTGTCCCTGACACTGCAAGTCTCCACCCACCCACACCTGCTGCTCACACAGCCTACTGATCAGTCATTACTATGATGGCATCCCAACCAATTTGCATATTACCCTATTATTAGTAAAGAGATGTCAGAGAGGAAGGGAGAGGGAAAGAGGGATAGAAACATCAATGATGAGAGAGAATCATTGATCGGCTGCCTCCTACATGCCCCCTACTGGAGATCAAGCCCACAGCCCAGGCATGTGCCCTTGGCTAGAATCAAACCCAGGACCCTTCAGTCCCCAGGCCTATGCTCTATCCACTGGGCCCAAACCAGCTAGAGCTTAACTCACCTTTTTAGCCGCAGAGCCTTTCAGAGGTTGAATACAGTGTGATGGTGCTTCACATGCTTACACCAAGGGTTTCTGCTTTAACTGGTTCACCTGCAATGGATAAAGATTTCAAAGTGGAAGCGAAAATCACAATGGCCGAGAAGCTAGATGGAAGCACAAAGCCCGGGCAGTGTCTGCACCATCTGAAATAAAAACGGCGACACAATGGGGACAGAATAATGTCCAAATGTCTGCACGAACCTGACCCTCTTCCAGGGGGGAGGTCCCAGTTATGCTGGCTTTCTAGACCTTCGCTGTCTTAATCCAGCAGGAGCTACAACAGCTCTTATTCGATGCAGAATGTTTACGCGTTAATAAAACGACTCGTTAATTTACTACGTAATATTCCGTCGGAGTCTTCTTTTCTGGCTCCAAACCCACAGTCACATGCCACAACTTGGAACGAGAAAAGAATCCCTTGCCTAGGGCTCCTGCCAGAGGACTCCACAAAGTAGCTTCACTCCCCAAAGGATGCCCACGAGGGCTTATGCATGTCCAGTCTCGACCACAGGGGCCAGAAAATCCAACTTGGCAACGTCTGTTTATGTGCAGCCACCGGAGAATTCTTGAAGAATAAACGAATGTCAAAACTATCTGCCGCAGGAGCCCAAGTAAAAAAATGGCTTCTCTCCCTTATGGTCTGCGAAGCCTCTGGTCCCCCGGCCATTGCTTGTGCACACATCTCTCTGGTCAGCAGCCTCCGACCCACCTGGCTCTGGGTCACATTGTGTCCACTGTGGCAGGGCTGTCCTTTCCCACAGCCCCCAGGCAGGGGAGGGCGGTACCTGTGGGAGGACCCCAGCAAGGACTCTTGGCACTCAAGGTCCTACTCACATATTCAGTGAACACTGGCCAGATATTTTGGGAGTGCTTACTAGGTGCTAGACTCTGTGGTGGGTACTAGGGATCAATGAGATATTTAGAAATGTGGGCCCTGCTGTCAGGAAGTTAAAGCCCTCCGGATGACAATAGCTAATGCCTGCTGTCTGTGTGATATGCATTACCTCACATGCTACTTCCATCCCATTTTACAGATGAGGAAGTTGAGGCAGAGGAAGGGCCAAGTGCCAAAGTTTTCCTGCAAAGACATATTAGAGCTGGGATGGATCCCAGGCAGCCTGAGTCTGGAGCCTGAACTATTAACTGTTATGGTCTGGCTCCTCTCCACTCCCTTCCAATGTGCCCGCTCTAGAAGCAGTGGGGCAGAGGGTGGGGGTTGCTCAGGCAAAGCAGAACCATCTACAAGAATAAGGTGAGAGAAATGTCCTTCTAGGAGAAGAAGTCAAAAGGGGATGTTTGAAATTTTATTCCCTTTAGGGGGGGAAATGATATTGGATAGTCTAAAGACTATGCATAGGAGGGCGAAAGTTTTGTGCCCATTCTTCCATTTTTCTTTTCATCTTTGATCTTGCATCTGAGGCCATAGGGAAAGCACAGCCTGTAAACCAGAGGTGGGGAACCTTTTTACTGCCAAGGACCATTGGATATTTATAACATCATTCGTGGGACATAGAAAATTATCAACTTAAAAATTAGCCTGTTATATTTTGGAAAACATTTAATTAACTCATCCCCTAATGCCTTGGCAGGGCCAGACCAAATGATTTCTTGGGTTTTATAAGGCCCGAGGGCCAGACGTTCCCCCACCTCAGCTCTAAATAGTATCTATGGCATCAGCACCAGCTACTATTGGACAGAAGCCAGACTTGTCATATATATTGGTGTGAGGCCAGACATGTCTATTTGAC
>PVJN01023792.1:0-31830 GCA_004026805.1 Lasiurus borealis
GATATATATATATATATATATATATATATATATATATATATATATATATTACCAAGCAAACAAAAAGCTGGGATTGAATAAAGATCAATGCTACCCTCAGGCTGTTATTCTTTCAGGAAAACTTGTGTAGGTCACATAACAATGAAATGCAAATGAAACGGTGTTTCAGCCAGCATACAAGGTTTTTCAGGCAAGATCATGCTTAGTAATCTCCTGTCAAAAGAAAGCTAACATCAAAGTTTTCTCTTGCTAATTTGAGTTTTGAAGATTGAATAAAAAAGGAGTACTGTTAGAAAGGGTGAAAAAATGTTATTGAACAAGATTAAAGAGATAAGATGATGAAGCAGTTCAGTTCTCTCATTAGTTGTATTTTAAAATTCAAGATTGAATGTACAGGTCACAATGGCCACATTCCTTTGAGTTAATAAATCTATTGTAATAATCATAACCTGCATACCTTTTCCCATATGAGCAACTGAACTTTTGCCCACATCTGTATGCATATGAAGAATGTGCACTTATAAAAAACTAGGTAGCATCTTAATAACAGAATTCAAGAGTGAGGCTAAATCAACTCATGCATGATGAATGTGCTTTAAAAATAACAGCAAGAAAAGAAGATATAGTTTATGGTATTTCAGGAGATGAATGACTCTTATTGGGTGAAAAAGATTGGATAACAAAGAGGCCTGAAAATCTGCTAACCTGACCTAGAGGATGAAATTAGTGTCAACCTCAAAGACTATTACCTAGCAACATAGCTGCCAAATGTAGAAGAATGTATTTACCTTTTCTATATTCTGAAAATTATTCTAATTTTGCTATTGCCACCAATTTCATGATGTCATACATGCAGATATATTTTGAAGTGCACTTGTAAGTGTATCAATAGTGTGACTTTCTAGCAGCCATCCTTGAGAAAAATATTATGGAATGTTTAAGTCTATGGCATGGAGAAAGACAATTTTTCTTGATTTTTCAGTGCTGTTTTAAAAGTCCTAGTCTTCTAAGACTCTTCATATACCATGAGAATTGTATCTGTAGCCATGTGTGAGGATGATTACACTGGTCATTTGAGGGATGATATAATCCCTTACCTCCCTGAGAAAGCCAATGGCTTGCAACTCAGACTAGCTCTAGCAGGTTAGGAAGACTAGGGGACCAGCTCCCTCGGCATTTACATGTCAAAAGTAATGAAGTCCTAGAACTTGGAGCTGATCTGGACTCTGCTGAGATTTTATACTGAAAAAGATTCAGACCATGTATATTTCTAAGGAAACTCACCTACGTCCCCTTCATAAGCAAAGGAAAATCATATTTGCTTCATCCTTTCCTATGGAATACTCGACAACTCATCCAGGATATCTGTCATGTCTCTTTGTGTGTTACCCACCTGGGAGTAAGCACTGGAACAAGGGTACCAAGATACATATCATCTGTGGAGTAACTAATAAGTAATCCAGCCTTTATTCAAAACATTTCCTGTTCTAATAAAAATTAATGTGGATAGCCCTAGCTGGTTAGGCTTAGTGGATAGAGCATCAGCTTACAGACTGAAGGGTCTTGGGTTTGACTTAGGTCAAGGGCAAATGTTCAGGTGTGGGCTCAATTCCTAGTAGGGGGTGTGCAGGAGGCAATCAATGATTCTCATCATTGATGTTTCTAACTCTCTCTACTTCTTCCTTCCTCTCTGAAATCAATTAAAATATATTAAACATTTCTGAGAAATAAAAAAGAATAAAAAATTAATGTGGATAAAATTAACAAAGATGTGTACTAAAAGCGCAATATAAAAATATTGTCAAACTATCCACCATAAAAATGATACCAAATTAAGTTTCTTACCAAATTGTCAGTAGTGCACATTACACAAATGTAATCTAACATATTAATACATATTAACATATTTAATGTTACATAATATATAATATATCCATATACTTAAATAATATATTGAACATATCTGATTCCCGGATATCTTTATATCTATTCTAGTTTGGCCTCTTTTTGGCTTTAAAAATAACAACAAGAAAAGAAAATATAGTTTGTGGTCTTTTAGGAGATGAATGACTCTTATTGGGTGAAAAATATTGGATAACTGAGAGGTCCCCCCAGGGTCCATTTTTCACTATTCTTTTCAAAGAAATGCTCTATGCAAGTGTGTTTCTAATTATTCTGCATTTTTCCTAGATGGAAAGATTAGAATATCCAAGTTCCCCCATCACATGAATAAAAGGAAACAGAAGTTAGATTACTTTCAATGTTATTTCTCAAAACGTTGCAAGAAAATTGTGAATTTCTGTGAAGATACAGGCAAAAGAGGATGTTACTCTGATTAAAGTTGTAGATGAAGCTATGTTAAGAAGTAAGAATATGAAGAGACTATACAATGAGGAAGATAAAACTAGAATTTTTAAAGATAATATGATCAATAGAATGGGAAAAGATAATGGATCCATGGAAGGAATAATAGATATACTAAATATTGATATGGAAGAATGGGTATTATAGAATAATTGAAGGACAAGATTATGAGACATGAACAGTAATGTCAAGTTCTAAAGACATTTCATAATTTTCTCAATTAGCTAATTACTCAGTATGTATTTTTGGCATTATTATGTTTCAGGTTCTAGAGAAAATAATATAGATTTCTAATCTTAAATAGGCTAAAGTTATTCTTGTGGGAAATCTTTGTACATAATGCAAGAGAGATGGTTTCTACTCAGACTTTCTGTTGCTGGAGTGAGGTTAGACATTAGAACTAGGAAATCTATGTTTGGAACTATGTCAAGTGTTTCCAAGGCTAAATGTGCCCTATTCATTTAGATTTAGGAAGTCACTAAAGCCCTTTAAAAGAGTTGCTTCTGAATGGAAGTTAGGGAACAAGACAGATTCAGACAACTGACTGAAGTAGAGTGTGGATACAGAGGGCTAAGTGTGCATCCTACGGCTGTCAAGGTACAGAGTGTTCCCTGCCTGACACAGATGTTACTGATGTCTCACTGACTGGCTAATACAACCCCCTGATCAATGCTATACAGCCCCAAGCTATGTCTGTACATCATCAAATAGTGTAAAACATTTATTTCTATTTTTATATCACAAGCTTGGCTTACTAGAATCCTCCCACATGGATTTAGAAACAGATAGTATTAAGAATGCATTTGAATATAAATATTTGTGTCTGATACTTGCTTAATATACTTAAAGCAATTAAAATATTCATGCCATCTTATACATAATTTAGTCAGTGAGAACCAATGTACTCAGAAGCCAATCTATCTGTCAAAGGCACTGCTAAAATACCAGGATGGGAGCATTGCCATGATAAAGTCTTACAGTTTGGTCTGAAAATATGACTTTAAATCCGGAATCTACCCTTTATTTGCTTCATGACCTTGGATACATGACTTGCGTCATTATTTTCTTTGTGTGTGTTTGAAATAAGACAATGCAAGTTTACTTTCTGACAGACATACTGATATGAAGATGCTTTTGGTGCTTTCTTTTACATTTTGGGTGTTCTCCATTGTTGCCCTTAGAAAATCTTGTCTTGCTTTGCCTAGTTACACTAAAAACATAGCATTTTTCTTTGTTTGCAGGTCAAATATATGGTGTCAAAAGAAGATTGGACTCTAGGTAATAAACACATAATGCATTATAAGAGGCTGCATCATAGAAATGTACGCTTTAAATCAATATAATTTTATTAAGCAATATCACCCCTAACAATTTAATGAAAAACTAGCATTTTTAACCACATATCTCATCATTGTCCAGGTACACTAAACACTGCCATTTTTCCATTTCTAACAATTCTAGTATTTATTCTCAAGGAGGGTAGCTTTTAAAACTTTCCTTGATAAAGGCTCATAATGTATCTTTTCTAATCAGCCATTTCCAAGTAAATTGTAAGGAGAAAAACAAAATACCCAACCAAAGATCTCCTAGTGCATTCTTTTCCTCAGAATATTTTATTTTACTTATTCAGTTTTCTACTATATGACATACCTCTTACCTTCTATTAGCACACCCAGTCATTTTTTGATAGCAAATCCTGTTACATATTCCTCATCTCCTACCCACCTGATATATTAGAAAAAATATTTTTCTAAAAAAATCTTATGATTTTGACAATTATGAGTTAATTTTTAAAGTCTTTTTACCTTTGTTTCTATCTGAGAAAATTTATAAAATCTTCTTACATGTGTTTCTATCTTAGTATGGTACCTGACATATATTTTACATATACTGAATGAATACATGTTAATTGCAACCTGTATCCTAGTAGACTAAAGACCATTTTTGGGTTTAAGAATCTGAACATAAAGTATAGACTTATATAGTTATGGTGAAAAAGACGATCTCTACACATTTAGGAAGTATTAAAAACTCTCTTGTTTGAAAAACTTAACCTGATTTTGTGAAGTAGCTTTTCTTTTAAATCATTGATTAAGTTTCTGTAAAAATATTAAAAATGGGGGCATTGATAACTGAAGAGTTCAAAGACACCTGATAATATTTTAGATCTTTTTATTTAAAAGAAAACAAAGGATTATTTAGTCATTTCTTTCAAAACACACACTAATGATATAACAGTGAAAAATCTATTTACTAAGCTGGTATTTCTTTTATTGCTTTCCAAATAAACTTGCAAATGAGGTAAAATCAATTAAAGTTAATAGAGATTTGAAGGGAGAAAAATAGGGAAGAGAGCAAAACAAATCTCATGATGAAATATTGGTTAAAAATGCAGTAGGTTTTTCTTCTTAAAGAGGATGTAAGTAACATCCAATTTATTCCTCACATTATTATGATCCAAGAGAGAAAATGTTTGTGTTCATAGTGATGACTTTTCTTTTATTCTCTAAAGGTAACTGGCATTTCTGCTGGACCTCCTAAACAACTGAAGTCCACAGACATGCAGCAGATTTTATTTTTTCGATCAAAAGTTTTTATCCAGTTTTTGTTATCATGAACTTTTGACTTTGTAGTACTGAGACTTCATAGCCTCACTTAAGAATGTTTTTCATCATTTTAGATGGGGACACTCATCTGCAAGTATAGCTGAGCCTGTAATCATAGAAAACAAAATCAAGGTGGCTGATCAACACATAGGAAATTGGGAGAACAACAAATGCTAGAATGTAGCTGCAATTACAGCATCGCATCATTAGGAAATTAATTCTGAATTCTCCTCTATGACCTTTGAATCATTACAGGAAATAATGATTATATCCGACAAATATGTATTTTTCCATTTGATTTTCAAATCTATACCTGGGATATTTATTTTAATGTTCTCAAGCTATATAAACTCATAATTTGATGAAGCTCTTTATAGACTAAGATTATGATTTTTGTGAGAAGTGAAACAAATAATGACACAATAAGAATCAAAATTTAAACAAATCAATATCGTGGGACTGAATTTTGAACAATTAACTAGTAATCCAGTCACCTCTTTTGTCTTACTTTGCCTATTTACACTAAAAAGTGTAAAATAAGGCTGTGTCCCTTTTAATGTATGTGACCCCCCAAGGCTAATATTTACCATACATTTTCCCAAACATCCTTAACATCTTGGAAAAAAACAAGAGGAAAAGAGGTAGACAGGCATAGCTGAAGAAACGATGACAGCAAAAATTTAATCTTAGAATAAACATTGTTTAGGGCTTAATAATGAGATACTCTATATATTGTTATGTTTCCTATTAGTAAATTAAATACCTATCTGGTTATTCTTTGCTACAAAAACACTGTCTCTGTACTTCCCATAACCAGAAACTTTAATGATATTTATCAATAATACAAATTATAACTATACTAGAGGCCCGGTACGTGAAATTAATGTACAAGGTTGTGTCCCTCAGCCTGCACTCTCTCCAATCTGGGACCTGTCAAGGAATGTCTGATTGCTCATTTAGGCCCAATCCTAGTAGTTCTGGCTCCCAACTGCTCACCTGCCAGCCTTTCTGATTGCTCCTCACCACTTTTGCCTGCCAGACTGATCACCCCCTAACCATTCCCTTGCCATCCTGATTGATGCCAAACTGCTCCCCTGCCAGCCTGTTTTCCCCTAACTGTCATCCCTACAGGCCTGATTCCCCCCAACTACTCTCCCCTAAAGGCCTGGGTCCCTCCCAACTGCCCTCCCCTGCTGGCCATCTTGTAGTAGCTATCTTGTGTCCACATAGGGGCAGTCATCTTGTGTGCTGGAGTGATGGTTAGTTTGCATATTACTTTTATTAGGTAGGATAGAGGCCTGGTGCATGGGTGGGAGCCAGCTAATTTGCTCTGAAGGGTGTCCCGGATCAGGGTGGGGATTCCCTTGGGGCATGGGAGGGCATGGGCAAAGGCCCTATGGTGGTTTGCAGGCTGGCCACATTCCCCTAATAACCCAAATGGAGGCCCTGATATCTGATTTATCTTCTATAATTGAAACTTTGTAGCCTGGAGTGGAGCCAAGCTTCCTGTTTGCTCCATTGCCACAGTCATTTTTGTTGAAATTTATTTATCTTCTATGATTGAAACTTTGTAGCCTTGATTGGAGACCAAGCCTCCTGCTCTCTCCAACTCTGTGGTTGGATTTATTTATAAATCCCACCATTTTTGTTGGGATTTATTTATCTTCTATAATTGAAACTTTGTAGTCTTAAATGGAGGCCTGGAGTATGTGTAAAGCATGGATTCCTCCATTGCCAGGGAAACCCAAGCCTCCTGCTTGCTCTGTGGCTATAGACATCTTGGTTGGGATAATTTGCATACTTGCTCTTGATTAGTTGGTGGGCATGGCTTGTGGGTATAGTGGAGTGATGGTTAATTTGCATATTACTATTTTATTAGATAGTATACATATTTATATTAGATAATAGAAATATGCACATATGGTGTTAATTCATTGAAAGAAATATTAAAATCAGATTTATGATGCCTCAATCTCATTTTGCATATTAGATAAAATATCACAAAAAACACTGTTGGGCTTTGAGAGATACATTTCTCTTGATTTTCAGAATGCAAGCTGTCAGAGAGCCCAATGCTTATCTAGAAAGCTCAATGCCGCTTTCAATCATGGGCAAGACTTCAGGGTCAAATGAAATAAAAGTTCAAACTCTGTCTCAATTTACTGTACCTCCATCAATGTTCAGGCCCTCACAATTTTTCGCTACCAGTCACTTTCTCTTTTAAGAAGCTTCTCAATTTCTTGTATTCTTTATCATGTCTTTATGTTTGTTTCATTAATTCTTGTTATCACTTTACTGTCCTTGGTTATCTGAAAGAGATTTTGTGCTAGTTAATCAACCCCTATTCCTTCTTTCTGCTTTAACTTTATAAAATTTGTTTGAAACAGGTGAATGTTAAAACTATGACTTTTATTTCCAAAATGGATTAGAACTTCCTATGACCTTCAAAATAAGAACTACAACTGAAAAACATACAAATCCTCAGATTTACACATTGTTCATTAGAGTTTGCATTTTTAAAACATCAATCCTGAGTCCATGGTTCTGTGACTTAATGATAAATTGCTTCTCATCTGTGATTACAATCTCAAGGAACATGTTTTTTTCAGTATAAAAAATGTCAATCAAATTAGGCAATATCTAAATCTCTTCCTGATTATCTATCATTCTTTCACTCATTGTGCTTCTAAGTTATTACTTATATACTCAGGAGCGCTTAGAGCTACTATTTATTTATTTCTGAGTCTTATAGCATGGTTATAGACCCTGTAATCTAGTATCACTTATTATGTTATTATATTTTCCTTAGATTCACTTATATTTTGAATAATGGGGTTTTGAATATATATTTCCACTTAAATTTTACTGAATAAAACCTTACTGCTCTAGCATTTCAGTATTAAAGATTATTATTATACTATTTTTCATTTTTGGGGTTTCCTATAAATACAATGCTATTTTGCCAGCATCTATATAACCATCATCCTAAATCTAATCCAGTTGGTTAAATGGCTGGTTTAAAGTTTTATTTTTCCTTTTAGATATTTACTGCATAAAAGTACTCTGATAATTTTTCTAAAACTCCCTTAGTATATAGCATACAGAACTGTCTAAATTATAAAAGACTGCAGACTTTTTATGTTCAAGAATTAAATTCTATCTTACTTAAACTAAAACCAAGTTAGATTGCTCTGGGTGACTACTCATTTTTATTAATTTTATCCTGAATGAGCACACATGATATTCGGGATCAGAGACAAATTTATTCTTATCACTTCACAGTAAAGAATAAGTGAGTTGGCCCCTTTGTCCTCATGCTTACTCCTGGCATGAGGTGATGAGAATCAATAACAATTTTTTTCCTATAAAAGCAGCCATGCACTCCACAGACAAGAGGCTAGGGAAACGTATTATTCCCTGCTTAGGAGAGGAAGGAGGCTGCTTTCCCACCTGAAAAGGTCTTCTTGGAAGAGTAATGAAACAGATTCCTTCCTCCAAAACTCTCTAGTATACAGAAAGTTCAATGTATCTCAGCTTTTATGGCATAGAAATGTCTTCACATTCTGTGTCTTCATCCCTTGTGACATATAGTTTCCTCGAAGATTACTCTCCAGAGTCCTCCCCTCAAGAGCTTAATCTGGGCACAGAGTCCAGATGGCAACCCACTGGTTTGCCCAGGGAGGTAAGAGAAATTTGTAGCATCCCTTCAAATCAAAGCAATTCATTAGATGTTTAAAAATCAAATTCTCAGGGTATGCGAAGAGGCTTGGGAAACTAAAGCTGTTAACAATAGCACTGAGAATTCCAGGGAAATATGTTTCCCCATAAAAATGTAAACTCATATGGCTTCAGTGCGATGATAAGTCTCTCTAAAAATCTGCTTTGTAAAGATACACCCAGAACATACTAACCTCCAGAATCTGGAGGGTTTGACTGGGCTGGGATGGCTTGAGCTAATTGGTGTTTGACTTAGTGATATGTTTGTATTTTCACTGGTTTCTCATTTGTTCAATGACTCCTCCTGCAACCAGGAGGTTAGCATAGGAAGCAATTCTCCTGAATCACAGGACAGCAAACCAAACCTCCCCAAATCGTTTGCATTTTCAGCCTAAGCTGGCAATTTGCACATCATCACTTTGGCTTTGTTTTCCTGCCCAAAGCAATCCACATGGTTAGTCATGATATCAAAGGTATAAACACTGAAAAAAATCATCTACCATGTTCTCTAGAAATTAGTAAAAAATGATATAGAAAATGGAGGCAAAGAGAAAAGGAAGCTTTGATCACAGAGGGCCCATGTGTCATGATTGTAATGAACTGCAGAATTGCCCTCTAGGACAAACAATAGAGAACTGTTGGTGCTACAGGGTAATAGTTGACCTGGGATACTTGATTACCTCTGACATTTTTGTTACATGAATATATACAACATGTGGTTACATCATTTATTCTTTTCAGACACAATTAATATCAGATTCAATATTAGTTGTTTTGAAATGTGCATATGTTTTCAATTGCAGAAAATTAAAACCATCACAGTCAGAGAATAAATATACAAATAGGTAATTGCCAGACCATATATAAACATAGAACTTTGACCAGACAACCTTTACTGCAATCAGCCCAGAAGCCAATCCTAACTTCCGTATGCAACCATCAACCACAAAGGATCGGGGCATGGTCAATAGCTGCTAGTTTCCCTGTTTTTCCATCCATTATATTGGATATAAGGTCTTCTTCCCTAGGGGCACTGCACAAGACGCTTCATAAGCCAGAGTACTCTGTCTCTTGAAGAATTACCTTGCATTGGTCAACTACAGCTCTAACAGTTTGTTTGTTCATTTCAAATAAGCACCCCCTCAGCTTTATTGAAGTATGAGCAACAACATTGCCATATGTTTATTTTTTTAAATATATTTTTAATGATTTCAGTGAGGAAGGTAAAGGGAGAGAGAGATAGAAACATCAATAATGAAAGAAAATCATTGATCAGCTGCCTCCCTTATGTCCCCTACTGGGAATCAAGCCTACAACCCAGGCATGTACCCTGATCATGAATCAAACATGTGGCCTCCTGGTTCATATAGGTTGATGCTCAACCACTGAGCCACACCACTGGCTGGGCAAAATTGCAATATATTTCAAGTGTGCAGTGTGATAAGATGATTGTGAAAAAATTACCACAATCAAGTTAGCACATCCATCACCTCATATAGTTACTTTTTTTGTGTGTGAGAATACTTAAGATCTATTCTCCTAGCAAATTTCAATTACCCAATACAGTGTATGAACTGTAGTCACTAGGCTATCCTCAGAACTTGAAATTATATTTTTTCAAAACTTTACTGAACCGCCGAAACCGGTTTGGCTCAGTGGATAGAGCGTCTGTCTGCAGACTGAAAGATCCCAGGTTTGATTCTGGTCAAGGGCATGTACCTTGATTGTGGGTATATCCCCAGTAGGGGGCATACAGGAGGCAGCTGATCAATGTTTCTCTCTCATCGATGTTTCTAACTCTCTGTCCCTCTCCCTTCCTCTCTGTAAAAAATCAATAAAATATATTAAAAAAAAACACTTTATTGAACCACCCTCAGAATGAAATGAGATCAATGTTAGCAGTAGCTATTAGAAAAAGGGATGCTTATGATTGCCATTTACTTGTCATGAGTCATTGAAATATTTTATTTCCAAAAGCTTTTATTAGTTGTTTAGTTAATTATTTTACATTTTCTCTTCTAGTACTAGTTTCTGTTTTCACTACCATGACCATTTTACAAAAACTGTTCATGCTTTTTACCAAATATGCGGCTGCTGGGAAAACAAACTCTTGTGACTCACCCTTTTTGTTATGCTCTCTTTCTGATTAGTCACAATAAGTTTTATGTTTGGGGCAATAATATATTAGCAGCTCTCCTGAACAAATAATTTCTCATAAAATGAACACATTAAATTTCCCTGTACTTTATTTGATGGTAAAACATATATTTTGTTAAATTCTGGCTAACATTCCATTCAAAATTTATCAATTAATAGATGTATAAAGTATTATGTATGTTAGATTATTGATATACTAGAGGCCTGGTGCACAAACTTTGTACACGTGTGTGTGTGTGTGTGTGTGTGTGTGTCCTTCAGCCCAGCCTGTAACCTCTCCAACTCTCCAATCTGGGACATCCCTCTCATAATCCATGACTACTGGCTCCCAATTGCTCGCCTGCCTGCCTGCCTAATTGACCCTAAATGCTTCTGCCTGCCAGCCTGATCACCCCCTAACCACTCCCCTGCCAGCCTGATTGATGCATAACTGCTCCTCTGCTGGTCCAATTTTTCCTAATTGCCTTCCCCTGAATGCCTGGTCATACCTAACTGCCATCCTCTGCTGGCTTGATTGCCCCAACTGCCCTCTCCTGCAGACCTGGTCCCTCCCAACTGCCTACCCCCACTGGCCTGATCACCCACAACTGTCCTCCCCTGCCAGGCATCTTGTGGTGGCTATCTTGTGTCCACATGGGGGCAGCCATCTTTGATCACATAGGGGTGGCCATCTTGTGTGTTGGATTGATGGTCAATTTGCATATTACTCTTTTATTAGATAGGTTTTATATATATATATATATATATATATATATATATATATATATATATATATATAATTTTCTGTTGAAATAAAAATAACATACAAAAGTATGTAAACATACAGCTAAATAAATTATGAAAAAATAGTTAACCTCTATACAATGTGGAAAAGCACTTTACCAGATCCTTAAAGCTCCCACTCATATTTCTTTTCAATAAGAACCTCTTTCTTAGACTCCCAAGGAAATAGCTAAATTGATTTTGAAACCAATACATGACCATTTTTTATTTTTTAAATGTTTAGTATATATTTTATTGATTTTTTTTACAGAGAGGAAGGGAGAGGGATAGAGAGTTAGAAACATCGATAAGAGAGAAACATTGATCAGCCACCTTCTACACCTACTGGTGATGTGCCCACAACCAAGGTATATGCCTTTGATCTGAATCAAACCTGAGGCCCTCAATCTGCAGGCCAAAGCTCTATCCATCGAGCCTAACAGGTTAGGGCATGACCATTTTTTAAATGTATCTTTATATTAAAAAAATTATAAATATGTTGTCTTTTGGCTTTTTTTCACGAAATATTGTCTTTGCAATTCATACATGGAGTAAACTTTGTTTTTTGAGTTAAAGTGTATTGACCCAGGACTGAGTGCTGCCTAGAGGTCAGCCAGTTTCTCTTCATGAGCAGTGGATGGGCATTGCACACGTTATGTATATTACACTCCCCTTTTCAGGCTCCCCTGTTTTCAGTCACTGTGTGTCCACTCAAATCACCCCAGCACTAAGTACCAGACAATTAGAGACATCTGTGCACAGAATCAGCTGACCTTTTTCAAAATAGCCAATCCATAGGATCCCACAAAACCTGGCTAACTCCATCCCACTTGCTATACATAAGCTGCCCCTCCAGCTCCAGCTTGCTGTTACCCTGTCTCTGGGGCAAGACCTATGAGACTACTTTGAAGTTGTAAATAAAAATTCTTCCTTTCATCTATCCCAGGGTCAGTGTGCCATGCTTCACCATCAAAAGAATCTTCAGATGTTTAAAACAATAGTTACAATAGATATAGTGCCCATTCTTGCATAGTATTTCATTTTAGAAATGTGCTAAAATTTCTTTGTATTATGATATTGATTCATGTTTTGGGTTTTATTTGAGGCAATTGCAAAAAATTTGGTTAAACACATTCTTGTCCATAAATTTTTGTGGTATATACCTAGCAGTAAACTTGCCATGTTATATCATCTTTAATAGGAAATGCCAGTTTCCCAAGTGGTTTTTTAATTAATTGTCATTCACATGAGCATAAGATGATGCTGTTATTGCTCCATAACACTTGATATTCACAAGTGCATTAAATTTCAGCAATTATCAGAGGATAAGACATATTAGTTTTAATTTGCACTCCCCAGGTAACTAATACATTTGGGACACTTTTCATATTTTACATTCAATTGTATATCATTTATGAAGTACTATTTCAAGGTTGTTCATCATGTTCTCTCGGATTTTGTCTTTTTCCTTTTCTTTGGCAATTATTTCTATAATAAATATGTCTTTTCTTATTATAGGCAATACAATTACACTCTTTCCCTTCATGACTTACCTTTCCTTTCTCACACTGATATTTATTAAGGAATATAAATTCTTCATTTTAATGTAGGGAAATTTAGTTTTTTTGTTTCAAGTTTGCTTTTTTATCTAATTTTAAAGGAATATTTTCCCCCATGGTCCATAAAATAATCCGACATTATTTTATAGATCCTTTTTGTTGTAATTTTTAGATTCATATCTATTGATACCAAAAATTGTTTCTTGTTTTTTTTTTTAATACCATACAAAAGACAGGGGTATAGTTTTTATCACCCTTCATCCCCCATGTTGAAAGTACCTTTTTTTTCTACTTGTATATAATGCCATCTTAGTCATAAAACAGATTTCCTTATGTGGATTGCTTTCATATCTGGACTCCCTATTGATCTAGTCCAGTGGTTGGCAAACTCATTAGTCAACAGAGCCAAATACCATCAGTACAAAATTGAAATTTCTTTTGAAGGCCAAATTTTTTAAACTTAAACTATATAGGTAGGTACATTGTTATTAACTTAACTAAAGGTCCAGTGTACAAAATTCATGCATGAGGAGGGAGGGGGGAGGGAGTGGGGTGTCCCTTAACCCAGTCTCCACCCTCTCCAATATGGGAACCATCAAGAGATGTCCAACTGCCTGTTTAGGCCCAATCCCAATGGAAAGTCGGACATCCCTCTCACAACCCAGGACTGCTGGCTCCCAACTGCTCACCTGCCTGCCTTCCTTATTGCCCCTAACCGCTTCTGCCTGCCAGCCTGATCATCCAATAACAACTCTGCTGTCAGCCTCATTCATGCCTAAATGCTCCCCTGCCAGCCTATTTTCCCCTACTGCCCTCCCCATGCAGGACTGGTCATGCCTAACTACCCTTCCCTTAAGTCCCGGTCACCCCCAGCTGCTCTCCCCTGCTGGCCTAGTAACCCTAAATTCCTTCCTTTGCAGGCCTGGTACTTTCCAAACTGCTCTTCCTTGTTGGCCATCTTGTTTCCACATGGTTGCAGGATCTTTTGACCACATGGGGGCATTCATCTTGTGTGTTGGAGTGATGGTCAATCTGCATATTACTCTTTTATTGGATAGGATAGAGACCTAGTACATGGGGGAGGGGGGGCAGCAGGTTTGCCCTGAAGCGTATCCTGGATCAGGGTGGTCATTTCCTTGGAGCATGGGGCTGCCTGGGCAAGGGGCCTGTGGTGGTTTGCAGGCCGGCCATGCCCCCCAGCAACCCAAGCAGAGGCCCTGGTATCTGGGATTTATTTATCCTCTATAATTGAAACTTTGTAGCATAGAGCAAAGCCAAGCCTCCTGCTTGCTCTGTTCCCACAGCCATTTTTGTTGAGATTCATTTATCTTCTATAATTGAAACTTTATAGCCTTAAGTGGAGGCCAAGGCAGACCAAGGCTGTGAAAAGCATGGCTTCCTCTATCCCCTGGGGCATCATAGCCTCCTGCTCTCTCCAGCTCCTTGGCTGCCACCATTTTTGTTGAAATTTATTTATCTTCTATAATTGAAACTTTTAAGCATTGAGGAGAGGCCTGGGCCAGCGAGGGTATGTGGAAAGCTTATTTTCCTCCATTTCCAGGGAAACCCTAGCCTCCCTTCTGCTCTCTCTGTGGCCACAGCCATCTTGGTTTGGGTTAATTTACATATTCATTTCTGATTGGTTGGTGTCATGGCTGGTGTTGTAGTGGAGGCACAGTCAATTTACATATTACTTTTTTATTAGATAAGATTATGGTACTCTTAACCTGGCCTTTGCTAAAATCATCCTCAATCTGATTGAGGTACTTTCTCTGAGGTTGATCCGTTTCAACACTCCCATCCACACTTGTCTTGTATACTTGTTTCATCTATCTCCTTTCGTTCATCCTCTCTATATGTCCAAACCATCTCAACATACCTTTCCCAATTCTCAACACTACATCTTCTTTCACTCCACAATATTCCCTAAAATTAATTTAATAAACTTTACTTAAAGTTTTAAGTCTTAGTTAAACTATAGGTATGTTGAATAAAACTTGATACCATACTTAATAATGATACTATTTATTAATAAAATTAAATTCCTTACAATTTACCTTACAATTTCCATAAAATTAAATCATGACAATAACTGACAAACACTAATGGGAACAATGGCCTTGAATCCCCTTGGAAAGTTTGGGTAAGTCAGGTTTGTAGGTTGTTGTTTTTAATTTTAGGCACAATACCAGGTTCTCATCAATAAGATGACTTCTCAATTTACTCTTGATAAGGTTCATGCTTGAAAATGATTGTTCACATAAATATGTATAACTGAAAAAGGAAAGAACAGCAAACACTAGTTTTTTCAGTTGATTATATGAGTCAGGAATACTACTTCAGATGCTAAAAAAATCAACATATCTTCCTTCTCCAGGTCTTTCAAAGCAGACCACTTGTTCTGTGAACTAAGTTCACGTTGGTTTTTTTCCAATATCTCTATAACAACACAAAGACATTCAAATTTCGAGCTCCACAATTCTTTGTTTTTAAATCTAGCAATTGCATTTCAAAGTTGCCAATGTCAATACTAAAGGGAGAAAAAGTTAATTTGGTTACAGTAGCATTAAGAGGTTTTTTAACAAAGCCTAACATCACTTTGCTGATTCTGAATTCCTGAAACCTATTGAGAAAAGCTTCCCTCATATTTAAAAGTGTTGTTTTGAAATAGCAAATGCCAATATCAGAATTATTTTCTTGGCAATGTTTTAACAGGCTTGTAAAGGGAATCAAAGTTTCTTTTTCAAAATCTTGAGCAAAAAGAGATAATTTGTTTTCGAATGAAATAACTTCTAACATTGAAAAAAAATGTTTTTCCTTTCCCCTGTAGTTTATGATTAAGCTGATTTAGATGAGACATAACGTCTACCATGAAATAAAATTTTTGGATCCACTGATCATTTGTTAATTCTGGATAGTGAACATCCTTCTCAAGGAGAAATGCTTTAATTTCTGTTAATAAGGAAGTGA
This sequence comes from Lasiurus borealis, assembly GCA_004026805.1. Classification (NCBI taxonomy): domain Eukaryota; kingdom Metazoa; phylum Chordata; class Mammalia; order Chiroptera; family Vespertilionidae; genus Lasiurus; species Lasiurus borealis. Next base: position 16,136 of record PVJN01023792.1, read on the forward strand.
AACGTTTCAAAACGTTTTCTCTTGATAGCCAATGTACCTTGTTATGCAGAAGATCTGCATACTCACTCTCCATTTCAACTAAAAATTCTTTAAATTGGCAATAATTAAGAGCTTTAGCTATAATGGAGTTGATAATGTTAATCACCAATTACATAACTGCAAATTTCTTCTGGAAATGCCTGTGCACAAAGAGCTTTTTTGATGAATGATGCAATAGTAAATATTAATTGTTTAATTAATTTTTTATTTCAAAATAGTGGTCAGTCCTACTTTTTGCTCCACCTGCTGAAATTGAGACAATTTTATCAAGTGGAATATGCTGTTTTTCAATGCACTCAATTACACCATTTGCTATATCTTCTCCATGTGTTTGATCTTTGAGTGGCAATAATCTTAAAACCCCTGCTTTAGGACCTGTAGATGAAATAAATCATACAAAAAATGAAACTTGCACTGCATTTTTATGTTATAAGATTTATCAACTGCTATTGATAAAGCTGAAGCCAATTTAAGATCTTCAACTTGCTAGTTGGTTATATTAGAAGGTATTTTTACTCTTCTATCTTTCACTGTTTTAGCAGACAATGGTAACTATTTAATTTTTTTTAGAATATCTGCTTTGTTCTTTTTTTAATTTTTATTAATTTTTTATACATATCTCCCCATTGCCCCCCCTCCCAGGCATAACCCAACCCCCCAGTGTCTGTATTCATTGGTTATGCTTATATGCATGCATACAAGTACTTTGATCGATCTCTTATCTAGCTCACCTAACTTTCATCTTCTTGCTGTAATTTCACAGTCTGTTTGAAGCTTTACTGTCTCTGTATCTATCCTTTTGTTCATCAGTTTATAATGTTCTTTATTATCCACAAATGAGTGAGATCAGGTGATGATCCTCCTTCATTGACTGGCTTATTTCACCAAGCATAAGGCTCTCCAGTTCCAACCAGGTTGCTGCAAATGGTAAGAATTCCTTCTTTTTAATGGCAGCATAGAATTCCATTGTGTAGATGTACCACAGTTTTCTGATCCACTCATCTGCTGACAGTTTTGGAAACAGCCTAGTGCCTGTCTGCTTTGTTCTTAAAATCCCAAAATAGCTCTTCAGATGTATTTATAAAACAACTTTTTATATATTCACCATCTGTATATGATTTTTCTCTCTTTACAATCTCTTGACTAACCACAAAACCTGCAATATTAACATTGTTGGAAGATTGCATCCAGTAATTAAATACAGAACTTGATTTTTCTTAACTCTTCTGAAATTCTTCAACCACTTTCTTCCTTGCATCACCAACAGGATAGTTAGTACTAAATGACACATGTTTAGTTGTAAAGTATCTCTCCAAATTTGACTTCTTGTTATAAGCCAATTTTTCCTGACAACTAAGACAGGTCAGAAGGCCATTTAAATGTTGAGTGAACACGAAAGTGTGAAGGCAAAATTCTCATTCCATTCAACTTTAAATTCATGGTTTTCATCTTCGGTTTTTCTCTGCTTCTTCTTTGTAGCCATGTCAAATAGGGCACCTAAAAAAAAGTTTCATTTTATAATAATAAAGCCACCCACACAAAATAATTACAATTCTTAAACTGATGACAAAAATACCTGTAGGATTTGCAGCTGGTTGGAAAAATACAGGTAACTTTATGCTTCAAGTAGGTACTTTTGTCACAGGCGTGCATTTTGCAGACGCAACTAGCACTAACTACTGCACAATGAGGCTGCTGACTGATTGGCACTAATCACGCACTGCTGGCTGACCAGTTCACTCAACTCATGCATGAATCGCACGTGCCTCTCCCACGCTGTGTATCCCAAGGCCCACCTGTGCTCATCTCCCGTCACCCAACCGACTGACACTCTCACTTATTCTAATGCCACTTCTTTAAAATAGACTCACCCATGCTGACTTCTGCACATGGGCCACGAAGTTTCAATCACACTGTACATGCGCGTCCACATATGCTATTTTGTGGAAGAGCCACATTCAAGGACCCAAAGAGCTACATGTGGTTCTCGAGTCGCAGTTTGCCAACCACTGATCTAGTCATTCATTGATGTTTATGTTGCTATAATAATGTCTCACTGCAACAATTTGTAGTAAAATCTTGACATACTAGTAACCTGGTGCACAAAATCTGTGTACATTAAAAGGGGATTAATTAGAGGAAATAATTTAATATTGCTATTTGCCCTTTCTCTATAATAGAAATGTCAGGGATGAAAGAAAATTGGTAAAATGTATATGAAAACCTTCCTCCTGTCAGAGTCTGGGGCTCACCATGGGACACAGAGTCCAGTCATATGCCCACCCCTATGTACCTCATATTCACGTGAGACCCAGAGCCACACCTCCCCCATTGTGCTAGGCCCAGACCTGGCCCACCCTTGTCAAGCACTGCTGGGCAGGGGTATAGCCTCAGGTCCCCTTGCCCGGTGACAGGATGGGGAGAGTGGCCTGAGGTCCCCCAGCCCAGACCTGGGTGGGGGACATGCCTTGAGGTCCTCTGTCAAACCCTGCCAGATTTGGGGAGATCCCAAACCACTTGAGATCCCATTTCAAGCCCCACTGGATAGGGGGCATGGTCTGAGGTCCCCCATCAAGCCCTGCCAGGTCTGTGGTCAGGGGGAGGGGGGTGACACAGTCTCAGGTCCCCAGGCCCAGCACCAGGAGGAGGGTGCAGCCTCCAGTCTCCTATCAAGCCCCGCTGGGTGAGGGTGTGGCCAGAGTTCCCCCAACCCAGCACTGGAGGTGCACCTTAAGGTCCCCCATCAAGCCCCTCTGGGTCCTCTGTCAAGGCTAGCCAGGCAGAGGGACACAGTCTCAGGTCCCCGGGCCGAGCACCAGGACAGGAAATGAACCTTGAGGTCCCCTGTCAAGGCCTGCCAGGTAGGTGGTATGGCCTGAGGTCCCTGTCAAGCCCTGCTGGGTGGAGGCATGGCCTGAGGACCCCTGGCCTGGCGCTGGGTCAGTGGGAGCAGCCTGAGGTTTCCAAGCCCAGCACTGGGATGGGAAGCATACCTTGAGGTCCCTTGTCAAGCCCCACAGGGGTGGAGGAGGGCGTGGCCTCAGGGCCCTGCTGATTGCTCAATTAAGGCTTTTATGGGAACTTGGCCTCAACTGTGGGTGCAGCCATCTTTGTGATGGAATGATGGTCAATTAGCATATTCCCTCTTTATTAGATAGGATGGTAACACCCCTGGGACTCTCCCACTACGATCCCCAGTTCCCTGTCTGCTGGTGGCCCTACTTCCACCACCACTCCTCCCACACACTGACAGTGCCAGCCCCCCTTGCATCCACTGACAGCACAGAGTGATTTGGGCCAGCACCAGCAGTGGGTGTGAGCAGGGCCAGTGCTGACAGTAGGTACACATGCCAGGCGGGACCACGGGTGCTTAGGAGCAAAGAATTTTTAGTAACCACCAGAGGCTTACCCCATCTTTGTCTGGTGCCCTGCTCACCTGCTCCATAATCCCATTGTGGCCAATGCCTGCCATGTTCCTCATGTGCACCCCCTGGTGCTCAGTGCATGTCATATCCACCAGTTATTCAGTTGTTTGGTTGTTTCACCATTTGGTCTATTTGCATATTTGGGTTTTATATGTATAAGGTAGAGGCCTGGTGTATGAAATCTGTGCATGGGAGGGTGTTCCTCAGCCTGGCCTGCAACCTCTCCAATCTGGGACTCCTCAGGGGATGTCTGAGAGTCGGACCTCCTTCTCACAATCCAGTACTACTGAACCCTATCTGCTTACCTGCCTGCCTGTCTGCCTAATTGCTGCCTAACCGCTCCCCTACCAGCCTGATTGATGCCTAACTCCTCCCCTGCTGGCCTGATTGCCCCCAACTGCCTTCTTCTGTTGGTCTGATTACCCCCACTGCCCTCCCCTGCTGGTCTGATGGCCCCAACTGCCCTCCCCTTCCATGACTCACCTTTTCTGCTAAGCTCCGCTTCCACATTGTGCACAGCCATCTTGTGATGGCCATCTTTTAAGAACCATTTTGTGATGATGTAAGATCATGATGCATGAGGGCATGATGACCACCTATGCTATTGTTAGTATAGATTGCTCATATTAAATATTTTATAACATATTAAATGTTTAATATGGTTCAACCTAATAATTATATTTATTTGGGCCTTTTATTTTTCTTACACTGATTTTTCATAGCTTTCTGTGAAGATGTTCATATATTTTTTTGCCTTATTGAAAGTTTAATGCAATGCTGACAGTGCCCATTCCAGTCTTGAGTCAAAGCTTTCACTAATTTTCAACATTAATATGTCTAGTTTTTTTTCTATGGGTCCTTTTATCAAAAGATGTTAAATATAATGATTTCCTCTTCTGTATATGCTGAGATGACCATTTTGGTCTTTCCTTTTTGTTCTTCTAATATTTTTAATTATATTGATTATTTTAATAGTAAAGTTTATGAGGATGCATTATCATCATCATAATAAAAGGCCAGTGGCCGTAACAACCAAAATGACTAAAGGAATGCTCACCAGGAAGTGTATGGAGCACCTCTCAGTCCCTCCCTCATGGCTCCTATCACAGCAAGGCTGGTGGCTGGCAGGCTGGTGGCAGGTGGGGAGGTGGAAGGGGTGGTGGGTGGATGGGTGCAGTAAGGTGGGCATGGAAAGGTCATTTTCCTCCATCCTGGGGGCGGGGCTGTGGTGGAGAGGCCTGGTCAGAGGTGAAATGACCTCATCACCTCTGGTGCAGTGGTGAATCAGGCCCAGAGAGAGATCTGGAAAGTGGCAGGGCCTGATCCACAACTGCTGTAGAGGCTATGGATCAGGCCAGTGAGAGAGGATGGTGGATCATGTAGGGAATCTGAGGGCCTCAAGGAAATGTTGCTTGAAAAGCTAGAGACAGCCAATGGATCCCTAAGAGGTGGAGCTTTTGATGCTGACAGGTATAGAAACCAACCAATCAGAACCAAATCTGGGTGAATTGCAAGGAACCAATGGCTGCCTAGGAGATAGACCTTTTGACTCTGACTGGCATAGAAACTGACCAATCAGAATCTAATCTGGGTGAACTGAGAAGGCAAAACCTAAGGTGGGGGCTAAAGAGGGGTTTTAAGGGCAATAGCTGTTTGGTCTAATGTGTAAGAAAGCAGTTTAGTTTTTTAATAACTGGTTTGGTACCATAGAGCATATGGCTGGCTATCAGTCAATATATAGGGGTTATGTATTTTGGTCTGCAGCAAAGCACCTCCTCCTGCTGAAAAAAGCTCACCCTCCCTAATTTTTAAAATCTTATATAATTTATCTATACTAACAAAAGGGTAATATGCTAATTAGACTGGGTCAACTGGCCATCTTCCAGAAAAGCCTGACTTTCTTCTAGACAAAGCCATGGTGATGTGGGCCAAGGCAGAGGCAGTTAGGGGCATGATCAGGCTGGCAGGGGATTAGGGGACAAGATCAGGCTGGCAGGGTATTAGGGGAGATCAAACACTTAGGTGAGGGCAGTTAGGGGTGATCAGACCCTCAAGGGAGGGCAGTTGTGGATAATCAAGCCCTCAGAGGAAGGCAGTTGGGGATGTCCAGGCCAGCAGAGGAAGACAGTTTGGGGTGAGATCAGGCCGGCAGGGGAGGGCAGTTGGGGGCAACCAGCCAGCAGGCAGATGAGTGGTTAGGAGCCAGTTGTCCTGGATTGTAAGAGGAATTCTGACTGCCTATTTAGCCCAATCCTACAGGCTGAAGAGTCCAGATTGGAGAGGATGCAGGCAAGGCTGAGGGACACCCCCACACATGCACAAATATCATGCACTCGGACTCTAGTTCTTCATATATAAATTGATTGGTTTGATACTATTTTGTTGAAAATTTTATATTGGTGTTAAGTTTTATTTTTGCCGTCTGTAACATTTGGTACCTATTTTATACTGGCCACCTAAACAATTTAAGAAACATTTCCATTTATTTAATTCTTCTCTGTATGACTATATAAGGTTGCTGTTACTTATTCCACAACATTTCAGAAAAAGACACGAACTCAAGTAACACCATTTGAACTTCATCATGAATTTTAAAAATGTAACATTTAAAAGGAGAAATGTTACCTTTATCTTTGCACTATATAGCTATAATCACACCCCTTTTACTCATTATATTGGTTATCTACTGCTGTATTTTTGCTTTATTAATTTTGTTATTTTTAATCAAAGTTAATAGTGCCTTAAAATGTTAAATTTTATCATTCTATACATTCAATGGAATATATTTTCCATTCCATTAATTTCCACTCTCAGCTTTATTGCCTTAGTTCCCTTTCTCACTCTCTCAATCTCTCTTTCTCCATCTCTCTTCTCCAGAATTTCTTATTTTCCCTCTTAAATCCATCATCCACACTCCTTTCAAAGTGCACTTTTAATAAAAATCAGTCACGTGGATCTTACTCTGTTCAAAATCCTTGATGGCTATTTATAATATGATGAATCTTCTTGGTATGATGCCAGGACTTGAACTATGTTTTGCCTAACACTCCTTCTATATCATTTGCATCGTGTAGCTACTTAACATTAGAAATTACTAGTTACATATCCTATTTTATGTCTCCTTGCTTTTACAGATTTAAAACCCCTTTCTTCCTATTTATACTCATACTTGTTCCATGAGTTTCACTCTTAATGATTCCTGAGTTCTTAAAACTGAAAATATCCCAGAATGTGGGTGGGTAGAAAGAACTTGTATGCATAAGCCATAGGCACACACAAGAGTATGTTGAGGACCTGGGGCTGTGTGCCTGTGTGGCAGAGGTGTGTATTAGAAGGCTTGGGGGTGGATGGATAAGGGAGCATATGTTATACTTTCAACAATAAAGATTTTTTATTTTTATTTTTTTACAGAGAGGAAGGGAGAGGGATAGAAAGTCAGAAACATTGATGAGAGAGAGACATCGATCAGCTGCCTCTTGCACGCCTCCTACTGGGGATGTGCCCACAACCAAGGTACATGCCTTTGACCAGAATCGAACTTGGGTCCTTTCAGTCCACAGGCCGACGCTCTATCCACTGAGCTAAACTGGTTTCTGCAACAATAAAGATTTTTTTAAAAGAAAACTATTATTTAAAACAATTGAAACAAAACAAAAAATACAAAGTGAAAATAGTACCCTGAACCAGGCTTTTGTAGCATTTTATGAATACATTAGAGGCCCAATGCATGAAATTCGTACTGGGTGGGGAGGGAGGGAAGGGTTATCCCTAAGCCTAGCCTGCAAGTTCTCCAATCTAGGATCTCTTGAGAGATATCCAACTGCCCATTTAGGCCTGATCCCATTGGAAAGTTGGATATCCCTCTCACAATCCAGAACAGCTGGTTCCCAACTGCCTCTTCCTGATTGCCCCTAACTGCTTCTGCCTGCCAGTCTGATTACCCCCTAACCACTCCACTGCCAGACTGATCAACATCTAACTGCTCCCCAGAGAGCCTGATTGCCCCTAACTGTCCTCCCCTGGCAAGTTGATCACCCCTAACTCTTCTCCCTACAGGCCTGGAACCTCCAACTGCTCTACCCTGCTAGCCCGGTCACCCCCAACAGTCCTTCCCTGTAGGCCTGGTCCCCGACTACTGCCCTCCCCTGATTGTCTCTGGTCTCTCTCAACTGCCCCCCATCTGCTACTCAGATACCCCCTAACTGCCCTCCCTGCTGGCCTGATTGCCCACAACTGCCCTCCTCTGCAGGCCTGAGTCCCACCAACTGTCCTCCCCTGCAGATCTGTCCCCCTCCCCCAAACTGTGCTCCCCTGCAGTCCTGGTCTACTAAATTGTCCTCTCCTGCAGGCCTGGTCCCTCACAAATGCTCTCCCTACTGACCTGATCCCCACCCCCAACTGCCCTCCCCTGTAGGCCTGAGTATCCCCAACTGTCCTCCCCTGCAGGCCTGGATACCCCTAATTGCTCTTCCCTGCTGGCCTGTTCTCCCCTAATAGCCCTCATCTGCTGGCCAGGTCATCCCCTAATGCCCTTAACTGCCCTCCCTGCCAGCAATCTTGTGGTGGCCATTTTGTGTTCACATGGGGGCAACCATCTTGTGTCTTGGAGTGAGAGTCAATTTGCATATTACTCTTTTATTAGATAGGCTATAATTTCAATTCTAATAACTATGCTGTAATTCATGAGAGTTCTCTGTATTTCCTAGTAGGTATTGAAATAAGTTGATCTCTCCCTAGCTGTTAACAAAGAAGTTAGAAAATAGGTCAGGTTCTAAATATCTGTTAAGAATATTTGTGAATGAATACATGTCTTTAGAATTCAAATACATCACATGTTATATTTATTTTTATAGAATACATTAGAATGTCTACTTAATATTTCATGATACTCCCTTGAATAATGCTTAATATACTTTAAAAACAGGGTGGAAATTTCAAACTTTCCAATTAAATTTTTTGTAAGTTTAATTTTACTTTAACTATTTCATGCAGACTAGAAGCACATATGTTAATTTCTAATGTAGGAAATATTTAAAATATAACTATGTGTTTCTTTATTGTTATGAAAGCTTTCTCTTATTGGTAGTGTCTAGCTGTACTGAGATTTTATAATTATCTTAGTTACATATCTTATTTTAAATGTATATCTTCAGTACAGATACACATTTTGTGGTCAGTCAGGATTTTAGAATAAATATATGTCCCCAACTATTAATAGACATAGTAATTTGTACTAAATGGTTGATTATTTTACTCAAAAGGCTCAATTCACCAGAGACTGAGTGTCTTTCTGTGAGCTGATACAAATAGTTTGACAGAATTAAAACATGAATCTGGATTTTAGAAAACCACAGACAATCTGTATATCCTAACTAACAAATACCTAAGGTTTTTGTAAAGTAATAATTTTACTTATAAGTTAGTATCTAATAATTGACCAAAAATACAGCAAATATACAAAGTTTATTTAATTTAGGATATTTTTTAACAAAATTTTTGTTATACATATTTACATTAAAGACTGAAATAATCATTCTTTTACTGAATTACTGCCCATGATATTTCAGATAAACACATCCAGGAATCAAGGTCAGCCTTTTTTTTTCCTGGAACTGTAATTACAGTAATTACATCATCTTTGGTTTTCAGCAAAAAGCTTCTATTTAAATGTGCTGTTCTATTATCTATGTGTTCCATTACAGATTGAATGTTATGCCCATCATAACAGCAACCATAACTCATTCAACTTGTTTTTTACTTTTTCCCATTAAAATTGGCATATATATTTTCCCTTCTCATGTTCCTTTCATTTTTATTCCAATATTATGATATTAAACAACCAACAAAATTATAGATTTAAACAACTGTTTTATTTTTAAAAGAAGCCCTCACTGGTGTGGCTCAATGGATAGAGCGTGGGCCTGCGGACTAAAGGGTCCCAGGTTTGATTCTGGTCAAGGGCATGTACCTTGGTTGTAGGCACATCCCCAGTGGGGGATGTGCAAGAGGAAGCTGATCTATGTTTATCTCTCATCAATGTTTCTAACTCTCTCCCTCTCCCTTCCTCTCTGTAAAAAATCAATAAAATATATTTAAATAAATAAAAGTAGGTTATACAGTTGGTTCTTTTATTTTTGAATCCAGCTCTATTTCTAATCCTCTTTATAATAAAATGCAAAATGCAGAATATACTATTGTCTACTTATTAAGGCCATCAATAATAGTGTTAATAAAGTGCAGGTTAAGGTTAAGGTTTAGAATAAAAATATTTAGCATACAGATTTCTGTTTATACATTAGTGTTCTGCTCCAATAAACTTCCTTTATAAATGTTTATCCTCACTTTAACATAGGGTGGTCCTAAGTTCTTACCTTCTTTTCCCAATCAATTTTAAAAGAAATGTCGATGCATCCTGTCTTAGAAGATATCACTTTTTTTTAGCCCTAAATTAATCATAGAATCTCGAAAACTGAAGGTCTAGTATAGCCCTCTTTCTTATGGATAAATAAAATAATACCAAAACTTAATTTTCTCCATTACCCCAAAGATGACTGCTTAAATTAGTAAATTATAAGTCAAACTAGAATAATTTGGTAAAAATGCTTCCACCAGTTATCTACTCATATGTGGATATGAAACAAATGTATGATGTAAACCTCACCATGATCAATGTTAGGTTAACATTTAAAAGTTTTAAAATATTATATATATATATATATATATATATATATATATATATATATACATACATATATACATACACACACACACATACAGAGAGAGAGAGAGAGAGAGAAGAGGTAATATGCAAATTAGTCTGCCATGCCATAACAGTCACAACTGGTCAGGAAGAGGCTGTGCATGCAGTTGAGGACCAGAGTGAAGATGGAGACAGAGACAGGGAGGCCTACCAGAGGCACCATGCCAGTTCGGGTGTTCCTGGAGGGGACACAGGCAGGGGAGCTTGGGGTGGGGCTGCCTGAGCTAAGGTGCCAGCTAGGGCAGCCCCAGAGCCATCACAGGCAGGGGGCATGCTCCAGTCGCAGGACACCAGCAGTCCCGCCTGTGAGTGTGAGCTGCAGAGGTGAACACCTTTTCTGACCTCTCATTGGCTAGGCTCCCAGTACACCACTCACAGTGTTCTTGGTAACTTGGGTAATGAGAATCCAAAAAAGTGATCTAGAGTTTTTCCACCTCACTCCCAGAGGGAAAAAAAAACAGTTTGCTGCTAAAGGGGCTAAGGAATATCATATCCTGCCCTAGTTGGTTTGGCTCAGTGGATAAATCCTTGGCCTATGGATTGCAGGGCCCAGGTTTGATTCTGATAAAGGACATGTGCCTAGGTTTCAGGCTCCTCCCTGGCCAAAGTTTATTGGAGGACTCATGTAGGAAGCAACCAATTGAAGTGTCCCTTTCACATTGATGTTTCTCCATCTTTCCTTCTCTCTTCCACACTCTCTAAAAATCAATGGAAAAATATCCTTAGATGAGGATAAAAAAAAAAGAATGAAATGTCATATTCTATAAAAGAGACATCTTGAAAATGCCTAAAGAAAGTTGTCATTGTTCTGTGGTGAAGGGACTGGAGTCGGTATTGATGAAAACACCTTGGTGGCTGTGGTGGCGGGCAGTGGCAGCAGCAGCGGGGTGTTGGGGCTGGTGCCTTCCCTTGATCAGTCCAGTCACCTCCCGCCTCCATGGGGAGTGGGCCTAAGCCATCAGTAGCACATCCCCTGAAGATTCCCAGACGGTAAAAGGGGTTAGGCTGAGCTGAGGGACCCCACCTCACCAGTGCATTAATTTCATGCACCGGGCCTCTAGTTGTTAAATAATAGTAGTCCCATTTCCATTTATTAATATATAATACTTTGTATGTTCTACTTTGATCTTGGTAGCTTGAATTTAGAATTTGATGTTAATGCAGGCTCTTACTTACTAAGATTCTGATTTAAGGCAACTCTAATTTTTAGATCACAATATCCCCAGCCATAGAAAAAAGCTGGGATCTGGGTTTTTTAAATTAATTTTCTGAAAGGATGTTTCATATCTGTTCTGACATCAATTCCCTCATGCCAACTGGCCAACTGGGTATGATACAATTACATCTAATTCTGTTAGCAACTAGATAAAGTTCAGATGCTATAAGAGAACAGCAAAGTCCTTCACAAGCCTGTCCCCACTTCAGATATCATCAGCCAGTCTTGCTGGTCAACCACAACCACTCTTCCAATTGACTGGTTATAAATTTAGAGCTTTCAATAATCCCTTCAGATTTAAAAAGATTATATATATATATATATATGTATATATATATATATATATATATATATATATATATATATATATATACATATATATATATATATATATAAACTTTCAATCAAAGAGTTAAGTAAATTATTTCCATTTACTGATTCATTTTTGTCTATATTTACTTACTCTTCACATTATCATGAGTTCCATATGCACTAGTAATAAAATATAAAAGGAAATAAATGTTAACATTAATTTCTATCAAGTGTTTCTATCTTTAATTAAGAAGAGACAGCATTTATCTGTTAAATATAAGATACATTCAGATATTCCTATGTTAGGCTTGAATGGGTCTCTGTCTTTCCACACTGGGAATTGAACCATGACCTCCTGGTTCATAGGTCCTCGCTCAACCACTGAGCCACATTGGGTGGGCTGCCCTCAGATTTGAATTTTCTAAAATCACTGACAAAACTCAGTAAAAACACAATAATTATGACTATAGCTTTTGGTTTGTTTGCTTGTGTTTTTAGAGAATACAGATCAGGATCAGCTAAAAGCAGAGTCATGCAGGCCCTAGTTTATGGGAAGGGAGGTAATAGCTTCCATGACCTAGCCTCCTGAAGTCTGGGTGTGTCACCATCCCTGAATGTTCCTTAAACTTATCTAATAATTCCTTAAACTTATTCTGATTCTCCACTTATCCCTTCAGGATTCTAGTAATCCCCTCACCCTCTTGCGTCATTCTCACTGATAGTTTATTCTCTAGATTGACAAAGTTGCTATATTCCTGGAAAAATGGCAAGTTATTTATACTCCTGAACTTTATCTAGAATCTTTCACACCTTTCTGAACTCACTTTTCCATGAACAACTATTCATCTTTGAAAACTTAATGCCATCTTATTCTCTTCAATAAAACCTTCACTACATCTCCTAAATAAAATATACTATTTAAAAAAACAACAACACTTTAAATATTAACATGCACAACTCCCTCTACTAAGCAACAATAACTTTGAGGCTGAGAGAATGGTGCTTTGTTAGTAGGACAGAGATCCTGTCAAGCCTAACATAGAAATACCTGGATGTATCCGATATTTAACAGATAAATGCTGTCTTCTTAATTAAAGATAGAAACATTTGATAGAAAATTAATGTTAACATTTTATTTTATTTTATATTTTAATACTAATGAATATGGAACTCATGATAATGAGAAGAGTGAGTAAATATAGACAAAAAATGAACCAGTAAATGGAATTAATTTACTTAACTCTTTGATTGAAAGTTAAAAATGCATCTCCTAGGGGATTTTTATAGGAAGAAATGTAATTACGGATTATAATAGGAAAGATTGGAAGATGAGGGCATAGTGAAGAATTGCATACAAATTGACTCATTGCAAACATGTTCTGAAAATGTTTAAGAAATCATCATTGTACTTATTGTTCACAGAACATACATTTTATTCCTTTGCCAAAAATTTAATATGCTATTTTTATAAAAAACTAATTCCTGAGATTTCTAATAATATTCAACTGGAGGCAAAATTATAATTAGAGATATGTGAGTACGGTATCAAAGTACCTAGGCTTAAAGGGTTCAGAACTCTTGGATCTCAAAGGCATTATAGATTCTAATTATCTCCTCATTGTTCATTCTTCTTAATATGCTCTGTCTCTCTTCTCCAACCCTTTTCTTCTTTTCTTTCTTCCATTTTTCTTATTTTTAACCAGGTTCAAAGTCCTTATGAGCAAAAATTTTAAGGGAATATTAAGTGATAATATGGAATCTAAAAATATTAATAAAAAAGCCTAAAAAAAGATCTGAATCCAAAAAGGTCAATCTTAATTTTTCACTGAAAATGAATCACCTTCAGGGATATTATTTTAAAACTGTTAGCAGGAAAAGAAAAAGTAGTAAATGAATCAAAGAAATTTTAAAAGGTGATAAAAATAGTATACATCTGTTTTGGGAAATTAAATTCTCATACAAATAAGTCATTTTAATTATGTGGTTTGTATAAAGAGGTTTTAGTTTGTGAAACATTTAAATGTTTTCTGTACTATTTCACCATTTCCACCACGTTTCCCTTCTATTTGCATGTTCCTTTTAAATGCTGCCACCGTTTCTCTTTATTTTATATCCTTCTCTTTCATTTTCATTTTATATAACATTTTAAAGTTATAGCTAATGTTTCCAATCATACATAAAAGCCCTTTGTCTGAAATGTCCACCTTGGGGAAATAAGGTATATGACTTGTGAATATAGACAGTATTTTCATAGCATCAATTGTAAGGGATGCCTTGAAGAAAAACACACCCTTTTTTATCATTATGATGGATTTGCTTCATGGGGAGAACCTATAGCTCACAACTTCATTTAAAATGCACTCTCTGAAAATGTTTACAGATGAAAGTGGCCACTTTACCAAATTTGTGACTTTAACAGATACCTATTTAGAAAGGTTGTGGATGGCTTGCTGAAACCAAAGTGTGGTGTTCAGATGTGAGTTCATTGTCTCACAACATTTAAGAATGAAGTCAAAGACAAGAATGGCATTTGGAAGCAAAGTGTTTTGAGAGATAAATGAGCTCCCTGTAGCAAGGAGCAGCAGGAAGAGGGCCTAAAGTGGGTTACCGGTGAACGTTTTTGTCTCAGGTTCTAAAGTCTTCTGCTCCTTAAGCCAGTCCTGGAAGAGTAGTGTTTCGAGGAGAGCCAAAAGCAGGCTGGTGTCCAGAGCTTCCATCCCATGTTGCAACTTGGGGTAGTTCAGCATCCAAGCTAATTAAAGTCTATTAGTTCACGTTTATAGTCCCTTATGTCTATAAGCGACTATAGACATATATGGGGGGGGAGCACATCCCCTATAGGAGCCAGGAACCTAGTGAAAGAAAGAGCGAAAGAGAGAGAAAGAAGGAGAGAGAGAGAGAGAGAGAGAGAGAGAGAGAGAGAGAGAGAGAGATTGAGAGGAGAAGAAAATGTGTGCTTCTTTGTCTAAGAGTAGATGCATGCTTGCCAACTTTTGACTGATTCTTTTAAAGAATTCTGCCTTAGCAACATCTTTGTGATTGGTTATCTGAAAATTGCCTGCCTTAGTAACATCCATATATTTTAAAGCTCCTGTCTCCTGTGTGCACCCTTTTTTTCCCCACACAGCTAGGTTACCTTAGCAATTACATGGGGTTGGTTAAGTTTCCTGTTTCTACTTCCTCCCTGCCATCCCATGGTCCCATCCCTGTCTATTGAGCCCCCTTTTTCTATCTCTTCATTGTAAAGCTGAGGGTAGGTGGCTGGGAAGCACCTTAAGAAAGTAAGAGCTGGGGAAAGGAAGGAAGTTTCTAGTTTCTGTGTTCCTATGACTCTACAGATAATGTGTTTTTTTAACATTGCCCCTCTATTTCTGAGATATTATTCCACAAGAAGGTCTCATTCTCCTTAATTTTCTTAGCACGAATAGGTAGTTTTTGAAAAGAAAGTGCATGATTCCCTTTCAAGAATCTCTTCCCATATTTATTCATTTTAATTGTTTAAAGATAAAATGTCTTTAAAATGTATTTTATGCATATGTATTTTATACAGATGTATCATTATATATATATGATTCTATAGAGGTTTTATATATGGAGGAAAATGGTGAAAAAAAGAAAGATAAGTTGCATGATAAAATTAATTTTTGTCCAGAAACATAGGCATGCATAAAAAGAAGGAAACATCTTTTCTGTTTGATGCAGTGTTAGAAATAGCTTACATAGCAGAAAATATGAAGTGATCAGAAAAAAAAATGACCTGAGAGAAAGCAATAGAGTTTATATTTAATTTAAGTCTGTGAATGTAAAGCTTTAGCCTTTTAGTAGAATAAATTATTTTATGTTCTGTTCAAAATCCTTTTGCCACTGAATATATTGTCTTGGAAATAGGGCAAAAAAAGGGAGAAAGGATTCCTGGAGTTTTCTTATCCAGTCAACCTAGTTT
>PVJN01023793.1:0-31884 GCA_004026805.1 Lasiurus borealis
TTCTTTGTGCTTCCTGGACTTGTAAGTTTATTTCTTTCACCAGGTGGGGGAAATTTTCAGTCATTATTTCTTCAAATAGGTTTTCAGTATCTTGCTCTCTCTCTTCTTCTGGCACCCTCATAACTCTGATGTTAGTATGCTTGAAGTTGGCCCAGAGGCTCCTTACACTATCTTGAAATTTTTGGATTCTTTTTTTCTTTTCCAGTTGAGTGTTTTCTGCTTTTTTGTATTTCAAATCTTTGACTTGATTCTTGCCTTCCTCTAGTCTGCTGTTAGGTCTCTATATAATATTTTTTATTTCAGTCAGTGTATGTTTAATTTCTAGTTGGTCCTTTTTCATCTCCTCTTGGGTCTCCCTAAATTTATCCATGTTTTCTAGGAAATTCTTGAAAAACCTTATAACTGTGATTTTGAACTCTATATCCAGTCCTTTGTTTTCCTCCATTTCTTCCATTTGTGGTCTGTCCCTTTTCTCTGCATTTTCATTGCTTCCCTGAGTTGATAGAGTAGCCTTGTGTGCTAGGTGCCCTATATGGCCTAATAGCTCCACCTCCCCAATTACCTGAGGTGGACTCTCTTGGTGCATCCCTTTGTGGACTGTTTGTACATCCTTGTTGTAGTTAAGTCTTGATTGTGGTTGGTATCACTGAGGGGAATTGACCTCCAGGCCAATTGGCTGTGAGGATCAGCTGTGTCTACACCAGGAGAACTTCTGTGCTGGAGTCAGTCTTATGATACAAGACTTGCAATATTGCAAAAGCCTCTGTTCTCAGCTTGGATGGGGTGGAGTCTCAGGGCTGAGCAGACAGCCTTGGCTTCCCATCAACCCTGTCCTACACAGCCTTTGGGTCTCAATGTCCCTCAGTAATCCCTGCAATCCTCTTTGCGCACACTCGCATTTGCGCACCTCCAAACCTCTGCCTTTCACGGTTTTCCTGAGTTTCTGTGCGCTCTGGGACCCATATGAGTCTGGGTCCCCAGGGTCTCGCTGGAAATTTTGGTTCAGTGCAGTCGGAAGTGGAGTTCAGCACAGTCAAGAGGTTCTCTCTTCATCCAGCTAGAGAAAGCCAGCCACACAATCAGCAGGCAGTTCTCTCTGTGTGCATTGGTGTGCGCACCTCCAGACTTCTGTCTTTTGCAGCTTCCCTGAGTTTCTGTGCACTCATCGCTTTTTCTGACAGTCCAGACTCCCCCTGTATGAGTCTTGCCCAGAACCGGGGTTCAGTGCAGTCAGGAGTTTCTGTCTCCCTCCTGCAAGAGGAAGCCAGCCAGGCGCTCTGTTCTCTGTCCTCTCCACGTGCATGTCTCCATACCTCAGCTTTTTGCAGCTCCTCTGAGTCTCTGTGAGCCCCTCTCTTTACTTCTAGTTGTAGAATTTCCACTCAGCCAGCTTTCTTGTGGTTCTGGATAGTGTCCATTCTGTCTTTTAGTTGTAGTTTTGAAATTGTTGTGCAAGGCAGCAGTTTAGGTGTTCACCTATGCTGCCATCTTGATTTTTCCTCTGTAGTATATGACATTTGCTGAAAATTTTTATTAAAAGCACAGGAAATAAAAGTCTTCTCTTCATCAAGTAACATTGCTTTTTCCAGAAGACCATTGCCACAGAAGGGGAAATAATTCACTTTTTAAACTTCTTCAGATATTAGCTGCTCTGTTGGGCTGACTGCCAGCTTATGGGCTGAGAGTTTGTTCTACTTAATCTTCTATTCTTCCTCTAAGTGCCTGAGAGGCAACCCAAGCTAGTGTTTGCTTCTCTACCACCCTCTAGAAATGCAGGCATCAGAGGGAAATGGAGAAGACTCCCATCCATCTTGGAGTTTAGAGTGACCTGGCACTATTGTACTTGTGCTTACTACTCACTCTAGGTCCCAGTAGGACAGAGGCAGTTCCCTACTTGTGTCCCTCTGGGGAACTGTGTTGGGAAAAAAAGAAGTAAGAGGGATACCAGATGATGATGATGATAACCAGTAACAAAGACCATTTTGAGAATACTTATTAAGCACTTTACCCACATTGCATCATTTATTCTTCTCAACCACCTTACAAGAAGTATTTCATCTCCATTTCATAGAAGAGGAAAGTGAGAAGCAGAGAAATTAAATTAACTTGTCTGAGGTCACATAGCTCTTGAGTGACAGATCTGCGATCCAGATTTTCTCCAAAATATATATATATATATATATATATATATATATATATATATATATATATATTGATTTCAGAGAGGAAGGGAGAGGGAGAGAGAAAGAAATATCAATGATGAAAGAAAATCACTGATTGACTGCCTCCTGCATGCCCCACACTGTAGATTTAGCCTGCAACCCAGGCATGTGTCCTGACTGGGAATTGAACCATGACCTGGTTCATAGGTAGACACTCAACCACTGAGCCAGGCCAGCTGGGTGTGGGGCAGTGTACCTTTTGGTGTCATAACCAGCACAAATGTGTGCGATCTCCCCATACTTGATATAAATGCATCAGTGATATCACTATTTTGACTTTTCGTTCTTGTACACATGCTGCCAATAGATATATGTTTGACACTATGCTTCCAGGTTGCACCTAAAACATGATCCTTTCTTAATCTTAATGCTGCCTTCAGAACTTATAATGTTATTTTTCATTCAGAGTTCTTCAATACCAAAAGGCTTTAAAAAGAAATGTCAGAACTAGAGATGGGGTGAGATGAAAGAACAGAGAACTATAATTTATTGAATTGCGTCATTATCACCAACTGAGTCACCAACTAAATTCAATTTAGCTTCTTCCCATCTGAGCTGGCAAAGACACTTTAAAGAGAGAAGAGATTTGAGAACTAAGAATTTTTGTTCTCTGGCACAAGTCTCTGAAGATTCAAATGTAATGTGCCAAACACAAATAAGAAAGTATTACCACCATCAAATTCTAATGTTAAAGTAGGTTTTTTTTAAACTTTATTTTTATTGTTGACACTATTACAGATGTCCTCATTTTCCTACCTTTTGCCCACCCCCATCCAACCCCCACATCCTCTTCTCTCTGGCCATCACCACACTGTTGTTTGTGTCCATTGATTATGCATATATATTCTTCTGCGAACTCCTTTACCTTCTTTCATTCAGCCCTCCTTCCCTCCTAAAGTAGGGAATTTTAAATATTAAGATTAAAAGAGAGGAAGGAATGATGAAGGAATACCACCATTCTGCATTGGACAAGCTTTTTTCTAAATTTGTTTCTTTTTTCACAAATGTACCTCATTTAAGAAGTTTCTTATTCTATTGCATCGGATGAATGAGACATGTCTAACTGCTGACCAGACATTCTGATCAGTCATCATTCTTCTGAAGTACCGTTTCAGAGTTTGACATTTTCTCATTCTAACTTGAATATTTGCTTCTAGAAAAGAATGAGAGAGATATTCTAAAAAGAGTATTTGAGTAGCTAGCACTAAACGTTCTATGTTTAACATTGTAGAAGTCTCTTTTAGTTTTGAAGAAGCTATTTAAATGTTGGTCTCTCCTAAAATTTCTTCCATGAAGTAGCCCCCCTCAAAATCACTATACCCAAAGCAGAATTTCCTTTCAATTTCTGTGACTTGTTAGATTTTTTTTTGCATATTATAATTTTACTTGTCATCGGCGTATGAAATAATGACATAAATTTCAAGAAGAAATTAAAATCCAGTTTCATTTTTTAAATGGTAATATTAATCTTTTATTCAGATATTTAATTCATATATAGATATGTGTGTGTGTATATATATATATGTATATGTACATATATATGTATATGTATATATATATATGTATATGTATATATATATATATTGAATATCTGCTATGTGCTCAAAATTGTTCTGAGCACCCTGTATACAGCAATGAACCAAACAATAAAAGTTGCAAAGAGCATCTTTTCCAGTGGGAGGAGGAGAAATAAGGAAATATCTATGTGAAATGACAGAAAGTGTTGATAAAGAAAATGAAGCAGGATAGGGGGAATTAAAAGTGAATGGAAATAATTTTGTATATAGTGTGAGCAGGTTTGTGACAAAACGTTTTGAGCAACAGAGACCTGAAGGTAGTGAAAATGTGAGCCATAGAATATCTGAAGCGATATCTAAGCAGTAGTGGTCAATCTCTAAACATTTCTGAAATACTGAACTATGCCTACTCATTCATTCATTCATTTAGTAACTCAACAAGCCTTTTTCAGCATCTCCGCTCTTAACAAGTACAGGAAGGGCAAAATTGAATGTAACATGATTCCCCCCTTAAAGTACATTACAGGCATCTGGATGTTACACTACTGTAGAGTATCTTAAGATAGACCCAGACTCATATATTTAAAGATCATGGTTCCTATGTGGCACTGCATAGAATTAGCTGACAAGGAGAGAATGTTAGGAAATCTGTAAAATAAAAAAATGCAAACACAGTAGTAAATACATTTCATAAAAAGCCTTCCTGGTTGAGTTTTTGCTCTTTTACTCGGAAACGGTGTGCTCACAGAGACTGCTTTGCCATGACTACAATTGGGTGCTTTACAGAATCTGAATGAGAAATTATTAATTTCAAGAATTATGAATTCTCAAGGTGGTTACGCGCTTCTCTTTTATAAGACCAGTTGCTGTTAAAGAGCTAATAGCTTCATAAATCCACCTGTGACTCATCCTTCTGCTGAGTCCCGGCCTGGTGCCCGCAGGCTGCAGGTTGCACATTCGAACAGCATGGGGCAGTGTTTAAATGCTGTTCTGAAAACCAGTGCCATGGGCCTCCGTCAGTTTAGAGCACTTCTCTGCAATCATTGCAGATGCATCCCGGGATTATATTTTTCTTTTATATTGCTATGTGTCATGCTTTGTTTACCAAACAGAATGTAGAAAATGAATAGGCAGTTTTCTAGCATACTTCTTTGTAGATAAATGGTCAGAATGAACTCCGTTGCTTAAGGAAAGCATAAACACAGTTTAGTCATTGGATGTGGCTGGATGTATGTTGTTGCTGTGGGAAAATTTCGGTCTGGCTAAAGTGCTATTTTCTTTGAAAATTCTGATACACCAAAGTTCTCTTTGATTTCATAATAGCCCCACTCCACCCCACCCCCCAAAAAAGCAAGCTATCAAATTACGTACTGAGGTTTCACTTGCATAAATGCAGTTGCACATATCTAAAATAATTGTGAATTTATTTTGCCAAATCTTTAAATTATAAATACCATTTGAATAAAGGAGAAAAAGCTTTTGATTGATTTTTACAACTTTCATAGAGGATTTTCTCTCATGTAGACTTTCCCCCCCTCCCATAAAGCACAGATAGCCATATGAATTTTAAGCCATCCCCAAAATACATGTGTGTGTGTGTGTGTGTGTGTGTGTGTGTGTATGTGTGTGAGATCATGTTCATCATCCTTCACATTTTTTAAAATATATTTTTATTGATTTTTTTACAGAGAGGAAGGGAGAGGGATAGAGAGTTAGAAACACCAATGAGAGAGAGACATCGATCAGCCGCCTCCTGCACGCTCCCTGCTGGGGATGTGCCCCCAACCAGGATACATGTCTCTGACCAGAATCGAACCTGGGACCTTTCAGTCTGCAGGCCGATGCTCTCTCCACTGAGCTAAACCGGTTTCGTCATCCTTCACATTTTAAGATAATGCCACTAACAGTAATTGAAGTGTTTATATAATAATATAATGTGGAAAAGCTCTATGAATGTGATAGTCATTATCACTGAGTAGATGTATAAAGATATTTTTAACCTGTGACCAGTGTCCTTACGCATGAGCATTCTCACTACTGTCCTATCTTTTGTATGTAATGTCATCACAAAGACTGCTTTGAGTGAATGTGATTCCTTATTGCCCTGCCTTGCCAATTGCATTTTAATTACTTATACTACATATACATCTAATGAGCCCTTGCTGTATTCTAGGTATTGTTCCAGATGCTGAGTTCACATAGGTTAATGAGCCCTGGTCCCAGTTTTTAAGGAGCTCATAGTAGAAAGATTTGTCTGTTGCACTTCTCTTCCAGTTGCTTCTGAAATTCGTTGTTTTTATACAATTAGGCTGTAGGGTAACTTCTGGTTATTTCTTCTGCCCTTCATGCCAGTCTGGGATCCACTGCTTATTAGCTCTGTGACCTTGGACACATTATGTAACCTCTCTGACTCCCTGAGTCCTCTTCTGCACAATTGAGGTGATGATTCCTACCTCATCGTGGTATTTGGGGAGATTAAATAAGATAATTTATTAAAACGCCTAGTAAATTGCTGGCATATGATCAGTCGTCAGTGAAGGAAGCTGCTGTTGCTGCTGTTTAATTTGTATTTGTTACATGTCTGGTACTTATTGCTAAGGTTTGTTCCCTATCATTGCCTTGCTGTTATACATTCTTCAAACACATGGCCAGTTAGGAATTTGGAACTAGAGTAAATAGCAATAGCTTCAGTTTATGAGCATCTTTTACACTCTCAGTATTTTACGTGCCTTGTCAACAACCCTTAAAACAACCACCTATTGTATTATCCCTACTATATAGGGGAAGACCAGGGAGATAAAAATTACTTTCTATGAAACTACCTACTGAAAGAATCAACATACTGACTCCAAAGTCTGTCTGTCATTTTTTTTTAATTCCACACATTCGCCGATGTCTTCTAATTCTCAGTGCTTTATTTTTTTTTTTAATGAGTATGTATTATGATCACAAACAGTATAAGTTTTCATTTGAGCACAAACTCAAATACTCTAATTGGGATATCTGATGATGTTATTAACAAGCTAAAATATAGAGATCTGCACTTTTATAAATAAATGTGATTTTTAGTCTATGAATAGCCAGAGTTCCTCAAATAGTTCTCAGGTCTTGCCATTTGCAGCAGTTTATTTTTCTGTATCAACTGAAAGAAGGATTGTTTTTAAGGGGGGTGTGGTGAGTGCTTTCTTTCTTTGGACTTTTGGGAGTATTTTAGAAATTTTGATCAAAGTTTATCACTTTGATTTTTAATAAAAGGTTTGTTGATATTTTAACTTTTCCTTAATCATAAGTGGTAAACTTTGAAAATTTGTGTTTGCTTCAGCACGCTATTTCTGTGTCTTTATTTTGTACTTTGTGGTGCTTGAATACATCAGGCATAAAAAGGTGATACAATTAAGAATATGGCCCAGCCAGTGTGGCTCAGTGATTATCAACTTACAAACCAAGAGATCACAGTTCGATTCTGGCCAGGGCACATGCCTAAACTAGAAGGGGTGTCTAGAAGGCAGCCAGTCAATGTTTCTCTTTCATCATTGATGTTTCTATCTCCTATTCTTCTTCCTTCCTCTCCCATCTTCTCTCTAAAATCAATAAAAGTATATTAAAAAAAGAAGAAGATGGACAGCTGAACCCATGTGGCTCAACTGCTCAGTCAACTGTCAATGAAACAAGAATTTCTGATTTGAGAAAAAAGGAACTTTGGGTGTCTACTTTCTATAGAAAAACTGAACAAACTATTAAATTAAATTAGAATAATTACAATTCTATATAGAATTCTCATTATCAGCTTCTAAATGGTTACCTTGGGAACATGCCAATATATCTGGACTTTATTTTTCAACTCTACAATGAGAGCATGGAAATCTAGATCTCTAAGATCTAAAATCCAACCTAAAAGGATTCTCTTAAAAGGCAGGTTTTTCTGTAAGAAGGGCAGGTGTGTATAATTGCTGTTAGAAATGTGAGTTATTTGAACATGAGTTCATAGGTTAAAGATGTTAGAAAGTCTGTTTATAAAATGTTAATGTGGGTGAATGAGAAATATTTTATTGTTGTTTACAAACCACCGTGGTTAAGAAGCTTGTTCGTATTCTGAACACATTGGATTTGCGGGTGGGAGAAGGAAAGAAAGAGAAAGGTTCATTCTCAAGCCAAGATGTAATAGTTGTGTTTTTTAAAATAATGATTATTTGTCTCTTTCATCTATTAAACTTGAGTTTCTTGAATCTTTTCTATTTCTACCAACTTACACTGTCCCAAGTAATATTTTTGAATGAATGAATTATTAATTGAATGACCAAATCCCCTGTGTACTTGATTATATTATGGGAAAGTAAGACTTCTTCAGCTTCACTCTTTTTAGCCTCCACTATCTTATCACCTGCTATCCACCTACATTATGTTGAAGAGGAGAAAAATCAGTTAACAAAGGGAAAAAAATTTTCACTGTTATCCTGCTTTTTCACTGAACTCTCATTAAAGCAAATTACTTTCTTTTTTATGTCTATCTGAACGACTTTTAAAGTTTTACAAATATAAATGATTTTTTTTCTATGAAGCAGTTCTATTAGCACAGTAAAACCACTAAGTGAAATATAGCAGAAACTTGTGTAGGATTTTTCTCCCATTTGCAGATGAGATGTGATGATAAGAGCAAAGTTCAGAGGGCTACAATTGCTGGCTTTGAAAATGAAAAGGGGCTCCAAACCAGGAATGTGGGCAGCCTTTAGAAGCTGGGGAAGGCAATGAACAGATTTCCTCTACAGCCTCCAGAAGGAAAACTTCCCACAGAAACCAGATTTTACCCCCATAGACCTACTTTGTACTTCTGACCTCCATAACTCTAGATATTACATTTGTGTTATTTCAAGCCACTATGTTTATGATTATTTGTTACAGCAGTCAGAGAAAACTAATATAGCCAGTAATTGTTTTCATTAACAATAATGTTTTTAATGAAACTTGCTTATAACTCATCAAAAAATGGTAATCATATTGAACATTATAACCATTTCTAATGGGATATTCTATGTAGGAATTGTGAGGAATTTGCCTCTTCTCTCTTAAAAATAATCCCAGTTGATTGCTTTCTCTGATAATTTGAAAGCACCTTTACATCCTACAGTTTTGCTGAGTCAAGTACTGATAGTCTAATGAGCTCTAAGGAACTTTTGAGCAATTCACTTGGAAATGAGTAGGAACTTACTGAGGCATAGATCTTTTAATGAGGTCATTCTCTCTACTTTATAGTGAGAAGGGTTTGCCCCTACGCAGATTATTTATATCCTACCCATAATTGGAAAAGCCAAAATTGCTTTGAAGTTTCAAAATGCTGATATTTGGAAATGTATTTATTTTAACCAAGATAGACTCTAGTTTATCTGCAATAAGTTTTGCTTAGCATCTTCCAAGGATGTGTCTGTTAGTAAATTCTATAAAACCCTACTCATTATTTGAAAGAAAATGTGCTTTTCAAGTTCATAAAATTCAAGATAGCATCTCAGTGCTAACATGTACATGCCAAACTGGCAGATGGAAGCACTTTCATAACTACTTCCATTTGTGCACAGTGACCATGGAGGTGGAGTATGTTCTTTAGTGCTATCCTAAATCAGTGTGAAGGGAGGGAAAACAATTTAAAAGTAAACAGAAAAGGGAAATCTTGAACTAAGGACATGATATCTCTGAAGATTATCTTAAGTCAATCATTTCAAAATAATGAAATGAAATACTCACATTTCTCCTCAACCTTTCATTTCCAACACACTAATACACATAAACACATACCATAAATTTAATTTGATAAGCATTTATTGGAACCCTGTCATAGGTATACCATAATCCTTCCATGCTTCTTTTCTTGTCATTACAATATAAATGACATTTACATTTGTTACCATCCTTATCCAACGGCTGCCAAATGGCATTATCCCATGGCCTCAATGGGTCGGTCATAAGATTGTAATGTTAATTTTGTACTCTACACAGTATAAGCAGCAAACTCAAAACAAAACTCTTTTATGTTCTTATATAAGAACATCTTTTCCATGAGATATTTTCCACCTAAATCATGAAGGAAGACTCAAAGTCACTGGTCATCTAAATACAGTTGAGGAACTGAGGTGTCTCCTACAGTGGCTGTATGTCATCCAGGGACGCACCTTGGTTTGTTATTTTGAAATCAAGCAATGCAGAGCATCTGTTCTTGTCAGAGTTGCTTCCTATAGGCTGTACTGGACACTTTAAATTATTTTTGGATTGTTAGAATAAAGAAGAACCCTGGAAAAGACTCTCATAAGCCAGACTTTTAGTTCCTTGCCAAATAATTAGACATACCTCACAAGGTTTTTCCCTATCCAAATTTCACCAATGTTACTTTTTTTATGGACTGATTATAGGAATAAATTGGAAAAAGGCAGATCAGGGTTAAGCAACAGAGAAGATAAATTGCAGTTCTTTAAAATGGTAGAAAGAAATGAGGAAGGGTACGCCAGAGTGCATTTATCTCTGCCACAGACTAGTCATAAAGGATGAAAATATGCAGATATTTGTCCTTCCTTATTCCATTTGGCATTCTTAATGAGGCAATCTGGATATAGAGATATCCTATTTCCCTAAGTAAAAAAGAAGAAGGGGAAACAATAAGAATAACTAACACTTAAATAGTGCTTTCTATTGACCAGATGCATATAAGCATATAAACATTTGTTTAAAACATAAACATATAGAAGAGAAACCAAGATGGCAGCATAGGTTAACACCTAAACTGCTGCCTCGCACAACAATTTCAAAACTACAACTAAAGGATAGAACGGACACCATCCAGAACCATAGGAAAGCTGGTTGAGTGGAAATTCTACAACTAGAAGTAAAGAGAGGGGCTCACGGAGACTCAGAAGAGCTGTAAAAAGCTGAGGTATAGAGACATGCATGTAGAGAGGACAGGTGGTGGAGGGTCTGGCTGGCTTTTGCTAGTGGGAGGGAGATGGAAACTCCCAACTGCACTGAACCCCACTTCTGACTGCACTGAACCCCATTCTGGACGAGCCTCATAATGGGGGAGTCTGGACTGTCATGAAAAGGGAGGAGTGCACAGAAACTTAAGGGAGCCACGAAAGGCAGAGGTCTGGAGGTGCGCACAAAGAGGACTGACTGCTGATTGTGTCCTGGGCTTTCTTTAGCGGGAGGAAAACAGAACCTCCTAACTGCACGAAAATCCAGGTCCGACTGCACTGAACCCCAGTTTCAGGCAAGACCCTGGGGACCCAGACTCATATGGCTCCCCAGAACGTACAGAAGCTCAGGGGAGCCAGAAAGGCAGAGGTCTGGAGGCGCGTGCGCATGTGCACAGAGAGGGCTGTAGCGATTACTGAAGGGCACTGAGACCCAGGGGCTACCATATAGGGCAGGGCTGATGGGAAGCCAAGGCTGTCTGCTCAGCCCTGAAACTCACCACATCCAAGCTCAGCACAGTGGCTATTGCAATCTTGCAAGTCTTAAGGCTGAGTCCAGCATAGAAGTTCTCTTGGTGCAGATACAGCTGATCCTCACAACCAGTTGGCTTGGAGGTAAATTCCCTTCAGTGATACTAACAACAATCAAGACTTAGCTATAACAAGACAGTCCACACAGTCCATACAGGGGTATACCAATAGTGTCCATGTCAGGTAACTTGAGAGGTGGAGCTACTGGACCATATAGGACACCTAGCACACAAAGCTACTCTACCAACTCTGGGAAGCAGCAAAAATGTGGAGACAAAAGAACAGATCACAAACGAAAGAAATGGAGGAAAACAAATGACTGGATATAGAGTTCAAAACCATGGTTATAAGGTTTTTCAAGAATTTCCTAGAAATGATGGATAAATTTAGCAAGACCCAAGAGGAGATGAAAAAGGACCAACTAGAAATTAAACATACACTGACTGAGCCGAAACCGATTTGGCTCAATGGTAGAGCGTCAGTCTGCAGACTGAAAGGTCTCAGATTCGATTCTGGTCAAGGGAATGTACTTTGGTTGTGGGCACATCCCCAATAGGGGGCGTGCAAGAGGCAGCTGATTGATGTCTCTCATCGATGTTCCTAACTCTCTATCCCTCTCCCTTCCTCTCTGTAAAAAAATTAATAAAATACATTTTTTAAAAAAATATACACTGGCTGAAATAAAAAATATTATATAGAGACCTAACAGCAGACTAGAGGAATGCAAGAATTAAGTCAAAGATTTGAAATACAAAGAAGCAGAAAACAACTGGAAAAGCAAAAAGAAGAAAGAATCCAAAAATGTGAAGATAGTGTAAGGAGCGTCTGGGCCAACTTCAAGCATACCAACATCAGAGTTATGGGGGTGCCAGAAGAAGAGAGAGTAAGATACGGAAAACCTATTTGAAAAAATAATGACTGAAAACTTCCCTCACTTGGTGAAAGATACAGACTTAAAAGTCCAGGGAGTGCACAGAACCCCAAACAAAAGGAATCCAAAGAGGAACATACTAAGACACATCATAATTAAAATACCAAGAGCAAAAGACAGAGAATATTAAAAACAGCAAGAGAAAAACAGCTAATTACCTACAAGGGAGCACCCTTACAATTGTCAGCTGATTTCTCAACAGAAACTATGCAGGCCAGATGGGAGTGGCAAGAAATATTCAAAGAGATGAATAGAAAGTACCTACAACCAAGATTACTCTACTCAGCAAAGCTATCATTCAGAATTGAAGGTCAGATAAAGAGCTTCACAGATAAGAAAAAACTAAAGGAGTTCATCAGCATCAAACCAGTATTATATGAAATGCTGAAAGGTATTCTTTAAGAAGAGGAAGAAGAAAAAGGTAAAGATAAAAATTATGAACAACAAATACATATCTACCAATAAGTGAATCTAAAAATCAAGTGAATAAAAAATCTGATGAACAGAATGAACTGCTGAATATAATAGAATCAGGGGCATAGAAAGGGAGTGGACTGATAATTCTCAGGGGGAAAGAGGTGAGCCTGGACAAAAATCATACACCTATGGATAAGGACAATGTGTGTGTGTGTGGGGGGGGGGGGGGGGTAAGGACAGAGGGGGGGGTGGGAGCCAGGTGGAGGGGAACTAAGGGGGAAAAAAGAGGAACAATTGTAATCTGAACAGTAAAGATTTATTAAAAAAACATAAACATATAAAAAGTGTTTTAATTATATTATCTAATTTAATTCTATTATCAATCCTAACATTCTTGTCCCCATTTACATGATGAAACTGAAGTACAGAAAAGTTAAGTAACTTTCCCAAAATTACAGAGCTTGTAAGTGACTGAACCTGAGCAAGGATTCCTACCCAGGCTGCCTGGCTAGAAACCACATTGTATGTGGTGCCTTGAATTGTTCAGACTTAACAGAAAATAAATATTTTGAATATACTATCCTCATAATCACATTATTTATATCCCATAACATTATCCAATGGAAAGCAAATCTTGTATGGTGTCTCCAATAATGCATATAATATGTATTTTATTTGAGGGTTCAAATTCTTTTTGGTTATTCAGATTTCATATAATCAGTATGACCTATTTTAGAAGCTTGTTCTCATATAGACTAGCTTGTTGGGAGCCAGTGGTCAAAGATTACTTCTTGTTGTCATTTTAACTCATTCAAAAACTTCACTGTGGTCTGCTTTGCATTTTATTATAATTAATTTTAAAATATTTCATAAGGTATATAAAGTATTTTTGTGTGTATTTAGTAGATTTTAACCAACTTTTTCTGTTAAATAAATGTCTTTTGTGTATTTTAGGTTTGCTTTCCCACAGACATTTTTTTCTAAATTTTTTCATCTCCTATGTGTCTTTTTTGACCAGGTATAATTTCTTAAAAAGATAATTTTGATTGTACTAGACAACCAGTAGCTAATCCATTGGTCCATCTAAATTACAAAATATATAACAAGCAAGCGTAAAGTGTTGTTTAAGAAA
Organism: Lasiurus borealis; assembly: GCA_004026805.1. NCBI lineage: Eukaryota > Metazoa > Chordata > Mammalia > Chiroptera > Vespertilionidae > Lasiurus > Lasiurus borealis. Next base: position 13,704 of record PVJN01023793.1, read on the forward strand.
TTTCAGAAGAAGATGGGGAACTCCTAGATAACCAATTTTAAAAGTTTTTTTCTTTAATATTAAAATAAATTCACAATGTTTTCAATTTTTTCTTACTGTTATCATTGCCTGAACTTTCCACTTCACAAGTGAGAAGAAAGAGATGTTGGGCAAAGCCCAGGGTAGAAATAGTAGGTGCTGGGGATGAGAATGGGGAATGGGCTAGAGGATGGAGGGATGCTGGGGGTTGGAAGAAGGAAGACTCCAGGTGATCAAATACCATGAGGAATTAGGCTAAAATTGTTGAGCTAACAGGTTGTATAACCAAGACATGAGGATAAAGGGAAAGGTGTGAGAGGTGGGAACGTACAGGTTGGGGACAATTTAAATAAGTCCATTTCTTTTAAAATCAGTTTAAAGAGATTCTTTACAGAGTTGTCATTGTCTCCATCTAGACATTACCTCATTTGGTGGTAACTTTGTCCTCATCATTGTGTATTAGGAATGGCATGATTTTATATCACTCAAGGGAGATATACTTGCAAGTCCTATGAGAGCCCAGAGCATTTTTATTATATTTTGTGATTTCAGTTGGAGATGCTATTTATCTTATTTCTTGTAAAACTCAGAGGGAAGCTTTCCAAGGGCTTTACTGCTCTTGGGTCTCTTTGTAATCAAATCTGCTTCTTCAGCAGTAATTTTAGCATCTATTATCACTTGAGCCTCTGGCAGCCCAGCAGCCTCGCAGTTTTGACATCACTGTGGTTTGCAGAACATCATGCAGTGCTGTCTAGTGCTCCTGATAATAGTTTCTAAATGCATAGCTGTTTTATACTGCTTGAAATTGTCCCATCTCTTCCTAGCAATTGAATTTGGCAAGTTAATCATTTAACTTCTTTTAAGAACCCCATGTCCAGATCTCACTGCAAGATCATTAGTGTCATACCAAGTAAAACTTCATAGTGACAAAAATAAGTACGTGCTGAAACTGTGAATGTCACCTTCTCTGGAAGATGTACATATTGTCTTTTTAGATGAAGGAACAAAAGCAATTAAAAGCATATTTTTCTAAATACACCTCATGAGTCCAAAATGGAACCAAAAAGGGAAATCTGTGTTCCTCACTCATGGTCACCCTGGGTTTCCTTCTCTTCTCACCCAAGCTCCTGTGCCTGCAGCACAGAGTAATCATACTTGAGTTCAGCCTCACACTTACATTCTCAGAGCTGATTCCAAGATATTAGGTTTAAAGACTCAGGGGGAGATGGGGATGGTCAAAAAGGCCAACATTAATCTGATGGGATAGAACTCCATTCATCGCAACCTTGAATTTTTATATCATTGGGATCCGTGTTTAATCAGAGCTTGTAACTAATCACAAACTCAATGGAAAGAGACTCTAGCAGTAACATGAATTATCCCCTAAGAAAAATGTAAAGGTACCTCTCCCCTCTTTAACTCTATATCCTCAGAAATGCCTCATTATTTCCTTGGAGTGGACTGTGCAAGGTTCTATTGATTCCTCATGTTCACCAGGTAGGCATGCTAGCCACCAAGACTTCCTCCCCAATAAAGAATCTCCAAGGAAACATCAAAGACAGGAAATCCTTGTTAGTGCCCTACATTGACTCAGAGTGGCACACCAAAGATACTTCTCCTTGCCTCGGGTCAGTTTGACCCAGACCCAGATTTGACTAGAACAGTGGTCGGCAAACTCATTAGTCAACAGAACGGCAAACCGTGGCTGCATCTCGTGAGCCGCGGTTTGCCGGCCACTGGATTAAAATAGAGAGATATAAAAAGGCTAAAGAAGGAGCTGTTGTTAGGGTCACTTGTCTTCACAAACTAAAATGAATAAATAAATACAAGAAAAAAAAGTTAGGAATATTTTTTTATTACAAACAAAATCTTGCTGCCCTGATTTCCTAATTTCTCGTGCACGATAGTACAATGTGTTCTCAAGACTAATTCTTCCCTGGTGTGATTCCATCTTGCGTGTCTGTCCTGGGGAACGGAAGTCCTTTATCTCTGTCCGCCTTCTCTCCCCCTTAAGTGCGTGCAACCACCCGAGGGAAGATCCAATGGAGCCATCTGAGGCCCCAGAACTATCTTTTTGATTGTGAAGTAAAGGCCAACAAAGATCATCACTTTAAGGTGGATAATGATAAACAGTCAGTTTAAGGGCTGGTGCAAAGGTTGAATTGCACATTGTTGAAGCAGAGGCAAGGAGTTATGAAGGCAGTCCAATGAAAGTAACACTGGCAACTTTGAAAATGTCTGTATAGCCAATGGTTTCCTTTGGTGGCTTTAAAATAACACTAGCTGGGATCTTATGGTTGAAGTGTGGTTCAGGGCCTGTACATATTAGTGGACAGCCTTAGTAGCTATGGAGGAAGATGGAGAGTCAGAAGATGAAGAGGAGGAGGATGTGAAATCCCTAAGTCTGTCTGGAAAGTGTCCTGCTTCTGGAGATGGTGGAAAGATTCCACAAAAAAAGTAAAATTTGCTGCTAATGAAGATAATGATGAGGATGATGATGCCAATGATGACTTTGAGGCTGAGGAAGCTAAAAAGCTCCAGTAAAGAAATCTGTACGAAATAGTGCAGCCAAAAAAGCGCAAAAATCAAACTAGAATGGGAAAGACTCAAAACCATCAATGCCAAATCAAATGGTCAAGAATCCTTAAAAAAACAAAAAAAAACAAAAAATGAAACAACAAAACAAACAAAAACGAAACAGGAAAAAAACTCTTAAAATACCAAAAGGACCTGGTTTTGTAGAGGGTATTGAAACAAAATTGCAAACAAGTATAGAAAAAGCACATTGAAAATCCTGGGATCTATTGGTGGATTAAGCCCAAAGATGGAGAAAGAGGAAGAGGAGAGACAAATATAGTCTTTACTGAATATCATCAATGGTCCAGACTGAAGTTTTCTATTTTAATCTCAGACCCCTTCCCTGATTTTCCACTCACCCATGTCCCCTTCCAGGCTGAGGGCAATGTCACTGTTACCTCCTAAAGCACTTTTCTTTTGATGCTGTAATTCAGGGAACTCTTCTTTCTACTTATGCATTTGCCTTTGACCAGGTTTTAAAGACCTTTGTATCTCCCTATCTGCTCAAAAAATATTTGAATGAACCAAAATAAATAAATAAAAAGACTAATTCTTGGAACAGTCTAGAAAGGTTCATGTGCTTCTCATTTTGTTGCTACTTGTTGAAGGCCAAATGTGTCAGAAACAGTGGGTCGTTTGTATGACATACTACATGCTAATAAGAAAGGATATGTGGGAATTCCAGGATATGTTTCATACTGTTTCAGCATTACATTTCAGGTCATGGCCAAGTATCTGTTTTCATTGAGAAAAGCGAGAATCCGCCAAAGTCAACATGAAGCAAAAGAATTGCATCGTGATGAAAAAGAGTTAAGACATGTACACAGACTCGTTGTTCTTTTCCATTGTTATATAAGTAACCTTGTTTATTTTTCAAAAAAGTATTAGTTTTTCATTGCCATGTAGAAAACTTTGAGTTAGAGAATTCAGTTTACATATTGATTTATGTTCCATTTTGAAACTGTTCACAGTGTAAATATTTTTTCTATGTAATAAAAATGCTCATATAGTTTCCACAGTTAGCAGCCTTATCATGGAAAACAACTGATAGAAGTTGGCTTTTTTTATTATTGAAACAATATTCTAGAATTTTAATTTCAAGTGCCATAAGAAAGGTAGTAAGGAGAGACCTGTAGTGAGGATGTGTTCCTGATCATAGTGTGAGAGCAACCTGGAGTTCCCAAAACTCAACTTCTGATTAAGGGGAGCAAATTATTCTGCTTCTAGCAAATTACCATACGCAGTGCTTAATCTATGACACATGAGAAAACTACATGTGGTATGCCTATAAAATAATGAGACTTGGTTTTTAAGTTACTTAGATATAATTTATTTAAAACGTGTATTGTCCTTGAGAGAGTTCTTCTGGAAATTCATTCTTAGTCCACAATTTTCAAATAGTTTTTGGAAACTTTTGGAAAGTTATTTTTAATAAAGTTTTAGTTAACTATTTTAAATAAAACTTAAAGTTTTAGATTTTTTTTTTTTGGAAACTACCCAAGAGTGGATTTGGGTATTTGGAGCCACCCTGGAAAAATTCTTCAAATTGCTGCTTTAGTCACACATTCTTTTAGATACACACCTACTTCTCTAGCCATGGCCTAAATAATTTTTGACTCTTCTAAAACTATTTTCTACATTCAAAAGAAAAAGTTTTGCTATCCTTGCAGATATTCAAAAGAATGAGCTTCAGTCTCTAAAAGCAATTCTGGAAAGGCCTTTTTAAAATGTTTGTAATAATAATAACAATTTTGGTGTAACAGCCTCACTTTTGAAATAGCACAATTGTCTGGATGTGTTAGTTCTTACATATTTGTTGAAAAAAATATAATACTTTATTGTCACATGTCTAATAGGTAGTAAATGCCTTATTATAGAAAATTTTCACTTCCTTGAACCTGAAAACAGTTGCTATTCCAAAGCCTCCATTATAGCTCACAAAGTGCTTGTCTTTGACTTTTGGAAAAATAGCGGATCTTACAATTTTTTAGGAGTTATGCTGCATAAACTAGCATAGTTGTTCCACAGGCATTTTTTTAAAACTACATCTTATAATGGTAAAAGTATGTTTTTAGCAGAGTAAAACTTCACAAAACAAGAAAACAACATTTTATATTTTGATCTATGTTTTGTTCATAGATGATGGTTAAAATCTATTGATAGGATAAATGAAAGTAAATACTGAAAAATTAGATCATGAAAAACATTTGATACAATCCAATAGCTTGATGGGTATTTAAAAATAAATACAGATTTATTTTTGTAAACCTTTATTTTAAATTATTTAACTTCTGAATATATTACATTAACTCCAAAATTATGGACCTGATATTTAAAAAAAGCGTTAGATGTGTCCATGTTACAAAGCAAGTTATGTATCTACAGAGATGAATTTTTATAACACATATGCTGAGTAACTTTTGTGGTTTCAAATGCGGTACTAGATGCTGGAGAAAATGTGAGGGAAAACAGATAGCATCCTTACTATATGGAGCTTATACTCTGGTGACTGTGCGGCTCTAGGGAGGATAGGTTAAACTAGGAGTTTTCGTAGCAACTCTGTATTCTATGGAAAAGCTCTCATTTTAAAACTCTGGGTTCTTTTCTTTATATTGAAGTATGACAGATTTGGATTTATGATCTCTATAGTCCTCTAAGATCAGAATTTATGCTGATTTTTAAAGTTCTTCTTTGTTATCTTAATTGTTAAATCTTACCTCCCAAATTCTTAGTATTTTCAATATGAAATATATATGAGTACTACATATGAACACATTTTGTAAATTGTAAAATCTTTTCACTCTGAGGTAGAGCTATTTATTCCAGAAGGCATTGAATATATCTACACAAAGTACAATGGTTACTTAGAATATGAGGAAACTAATCAAAAGGGTCCTTTTCCTTTCATCTCAAAATTTGGAAAGGTTTTTGCCTGAATTAGCTGGTTAATTTATCAACTATTTACCTCACTTAGTTTTGTGGAAACGATGTCTAAATCCCTTGAAACTGCAGTTCACGTTCACTATGGTTTAGCGCTTATGTTTTCTGGAGGGCACAGAATGTGTCACCCCATGAAATAGAGACTCTATTGTTTGTAGAAGCAAGAACAAAATGAAGTCATATATCTGGAAGACATCCTACTTGGCCACCAACTTTTGGGGAGAATTAATTCCAAATAATTTTGAATGGCTATTTAACCTCTTCCTTAAACATTTCCAGCAGAGAGATGTCAGACCTTCCCTCAGTAACCTAAGTCAGCAGTCATGTACATTTTCTTAAGTAGATTTTTTCATGTGGAAGTCTGGAAAAAAGAAATGATAAGATAATGTCTAAGACCATCCTGTATATCTTCCTCAGTTTTCCTGTTGTTTTGCTTTTTTTTTTTTTTAAAAAAAAAATGCATCAACCCATACTTAAGCCTTCTTGAGAATAAACTGCAACTAAACTTGTTCAAACATAGTATTAAGAAAACATTGGATTTCAATATGGTCATTTTCACTAGGAATGAAGAAGAATTTTATTATTTCTTTTCATTTCTGCTTCCTTTACTCTTTTCTGGAAGCATCTCTATGGACAGTCATTGCAAGAGGTTATGAGGAGAAATAAATTTTGATTGAATGCAACCATGGCAGAAATGTCTCTTCTAAGGGTTAAGGAGGTCACATTGTTTGTTATATTTTTTGAAGTCTTAGAATACTTGTGGATTTTTATTCTGACGACAAAGTGCAGCTGTTTCTAGTCAACTCTTTTAAATAAAGTTCTTTCTTAGCACATCCCATTTCAAAATCAGTGAACTTCTGGGCCTAGAGTCAATCTTCCCTATGTGCGTGCCAGACACTTTCATTGTTTGTGAGAGTCACAGGTTAATCTCCAAAGATAGATTTTTCTCCCAGTCAGAATCACATGTGAGTAAATAAAGGTCCCATCTGGTTCTCTGCATCTGAGACTTGTTTTGAAATAACATATAAATTCTTTATTTCCCCACAATTGTGCTATATTAACTGTTTCTGAATATTAATTGTGTATTTCTGTTGCTGAAACTCTCATTCTTTTCTTCTCCAAGTTCCCCCAGGGACCTTAGATTTGGAAAGAGTTACTTACAAAGTTGTCATCATCAACACCATTCCCCCCTGTCCTTTTAAACAACTTTTTTTTTATTGTGTTACATATATACATATTTTCCCATTGCCCCCCTCCCCTCCCAGGCATACTCCAACCCCTCAGTGTCTTGTGTTCATTGGTTATGATTATATGCATGCATCCAAGTCCTTTGGTTGATCTCTTATCTACCCCACCTTTCCTTTATCTTCCTGTGTAATTTGACAGTCTGTTTGATGCTTTACTGCCTCTGTATCTATCCTTTTGTTCATCAGTTTATAATGTTCTTTATTATCCACAAATGAGTGAGATCATGTGGTATTTCTCCTTCATTGACTGGCTTATATCACTTAGCATAAGGCTCTCCATTTCCATTCAGGTTGCTGCAAATGGTAAGAATTCCTTGTTTTTAATGGCAGCATAGAATTCCATTGTGTAGATGTACCACAGTTTTCTGATCCACTCATCTGCTGATGGGCACCTAGGCTGTTTCCAAATTGTGGCTATTGTAAATTGTGCCGCTATGAATATAGGGGTGTATAAATCCTTTCTGATTGTTGTTTCTAGTTTCTTAGAATATATTCCTAAGAGCGGGATTGCTGGGTCAAATGGGAGTTCCATTTTTAGTTTTTTGAGGAAACTCCATACTGTTTTCCACAGTGGCTGCACCAGTCTGCATTCCCACCAACAGTGCCCAAGGGTTCCTTTTTCTCTGCATCCTCGCCAACACTTGACGTTTGTTGATTTGTTGATGACAGGTGTGAGATGGTATCACATTGTCGTTTTGATTTGCATCTCTTGGATAATTAGTGACTTTGAACATGTTTTCATGTTAAAACAACTTTTTATTGAAATATAAAGAAAAGTGCATATATATTAAGTACACGTCTTGCTGAATTTTTACAAATTGAACATGCACCCATATAACCAGCACTCATCAAGAAATAAAAAGACATGGCGCCCTGAGAAGCCCCCTTGCACTCCCTTCTAGTCACTAACACTTCCATCCTTGACTTCTTCTAGTAGCTACTACCTTGACTTCTTTTTTATTTTTAAATATATTTTTATTAATTTCAGAGAGGAAGAGAGAGATAAGAACATCAATGATGAGAGAGAATCATTTGATCAGCTGCCTCATGCATGCTCTACACTGGGGATCCAGCCTGCAACCGGGGCATGTGCCTTAACTGGGAATCGAACCATAACCTCCTGGTTCATAGGTTGATGCTCAACCACTTAGCCACACCAGACAGGCTTACCTTGACTTCTAACAGTATAGTTCTTTTTGTCTATTTCTGTGCTTCATTTAAATTGAATCACACAGTATGAGCTTTTAAGTGATTATCTTCTTTCACTTACTGTTTTTTGTCAAATTATCTTATTGACATGTAGAAATCTACACAAAACTATTTTTTCTTATTGCTGTGTAATTTTATATTGTGTAGATATCACATGCGTTATCTACTTCACTGTCAATGGGCATTTGGGTAGTTTCTCAGTTGATGCTATAATGGATAGTGCTCTTATGTACATTTACCTTGGTGAGCAAGTTATATATATTCTTGGATGTGTACACAGGAGATCATCAATTTATTGTAATGTTTTATTTTGTTGATGAAAAACTTACATGAAAATTTCTGTTCAGCCTGATCAACCACAGTTACCATATTGAGTTGATATAATTTTTTGTAAATATAGCAACTTAACAGTTTGTTACGGCCCTTCTATTTTCAGTCGAGCTAGTTTCATTTCTATTCTTTTCACTGCTTTCCTCTCATCCTGCATATCTGCTTATACACATTGTACCCTTATGCTTACTCCTTCTTCTCTGCTTTAACTTCTATTTCCTAGAATGACAGAGTAATAATATGGTATTTATAGTAATAAATAACAGCAGCAGCCATTATTTATTCAGCACTAACCATATCCAAAAAAAACACTGATTTGATTTTTAACTGCTATTTTGTTTAACTCTTACATAATCTTCATGTTATCCAAATATTGCTCCAATTGGTTGATATTTTTTTATTGATTTTGAGAGAGATCCAATTTATTGTTTCACTTTTTTATACATTCATTGGTTGCTTCTTGTATGCACCCTGACTGGGGATCGAACTTACAACCGTGGCAAATCGGTGCTTTAGCCAACTAAGCTACCCAGCCACGGCTTGATCTATACATTTAAATAATGAAATATTACAAACAAATATATTAAAAAGAACCAAGAACAATATAGCTAACATTCATGGACCTAATTCTTAGATTTAATTTATTGTCTGTCATTTTTTGCCTCAATATTTTTCTGTTTCCAAGATTTAGGATTAGTTCACTTGCTCAGGTCACCATACCATTAAGTGACAGAGCTGACAGCTGATATTTAACTTTTTATTACTGTCCCTATAATGCTCCACTATCCTCCTCACACTTTGTATTTATTTTCTTGCATAATTCTATCTTGTTTTTGCTCCTAAGAATACTAGCCAATATTTATTCTTTCCACCAACAGATATTTATGAGCCTTTTTTTTAGGTTCCAGGAACTATGCTAATACTTTTCCAGGCCTCATGTAATTTTTACTACAGCCCCAGAAGGAGATAATGGCATTGGTCTCAGTTGACAGAAGAGGAAACCACAGTTTAGAGGTTAAATCACTTGTTTAGTACTGCTGTAACTCTATTAGGCAACCAAGCTAGTATCAATCTCAGATGTGTCTAACTCTAAAGTCAGTGCTTTTAATAACCTCTCAAAATCCTGTTCATTGGAGAAAGAATGTTATTTCTTGTCCTTGTAGTCAGTGTGAAATGCCAGCTGGGTGTGAGCCCCTCTTCCAAGTTTCTTCCATCTCCTATTTTATAAGGGAAGGGTGTTAATGTCCAGAGCATTTACAGGACAATTCCTGGGCCACATAACTGCTCAGGGGAGCCAGGGCATCATGACAGGCTTCTCTGTTACATAAGGCTGCAGATCTCCCGTTTAAGAAAGTAAGTGTATGGACAGGTCCATGAAACAAATTTAAACCTCTTTTGTTAATGCTCTGATAAAACCTTCTCTTCATTGTATATAAAATTTTTCTGTTTACATCCTCCTTATTTTTACTTAATTTTTTTAATGTCTTTATTGATTAAGGTTTTACATATGTGTCCTTATCCTCCCATTGTCCCCCTTCTCGTATGCCCTCACCTCCTGTTGCCTGTGTCCGTTGGTTAGGTTTATATGCATGCATACAAGTCTTTTGGTTGATCATCCTCCTTATTTCATTGCCTCCTTTATGAAGCTCTTTTCCATTGGCTACCCTGCATCTGAACTCTGCTTGTTCTTCTGAGATCACATTTTTTCTCTCTTTGCTAATTAGTCCTCTTCCTTCCTTCTAAAATATAGGTAGCACTCAAGGCTTTTTCCTGAGTCATCTTCTTTTTCTTTGTCCTCTCCACCATTTCATTTACCCCAAGAGATTCTATACAGAAGATCACAAATCTTTATTTTTAACCCTGATTTCTCTTTCAAGATTTAGACCCCAGATGCAGGCAGCTTGCAGAATTCAACTGGTACAAAGCTAATTTCAACATCTACTCTTCTCACCAAACCTGTTCCTTTATGTTCAGTGCAGTGTCACCCCGTTGGTTTGTCCCTTACTTCGTGCTTGCACTTTAACAAAGCCTCTTATGGAATCTTTCTGTCACTAGTCAAATCTTACTTTAATCCATCTTCATATCTGAACTCAAAATCATCTTCTTAAGGATACCTCAGGTCCTTTCATTCTTCTGTGCATATAAACTTTGAAGAGTTACTCAGTGCCTACCAATAAAACTTAGGTTTTCAAACACCTCTTTTATATGATTTCAACTGACCTTAAAGGTCATACTAACCTATTTCTTTTTTTCTTGACATGTCTACACATTTCCATTTCTGTATCTTTTCCTAACACTTTATTTCTCTAGAATTTCATCACTCTGTTAAGACCCAGTCCATCCTTCAAGGCTACTTCCTTGTATTGCTTCCTTATATCCTCAGCAAAAAGTAACACTTGGTAAATTTTGGTGCTCCTTTCTAACCAAGAATCCTTGGTACTAGAGAAAAGTCCAGTTAAGGAGAATCAACATTAAATAGGGATCAACATTTCTTAGTAAATACAAATGAAAGGATTGATTAGGAATTTAATTGAAAAATGAAATTAAAAAATGATGAAGATAAGCTTATTTTCCTTATCATTAGTAAAATTTAGGTTGTGGTTGAAATTATGTGCTAATTCCCCAAATGTACAAAAAATAATTAAAGTATTTATTGAGTTTCTGCATAATTTTCCGACAATTGTAAAATAGAATATTTCAGTCTCATTGACTTTGACATTGTAATAGCCACATAATTTTTAATATTCTAGAAGCTCAGTTTTATGTAGCTCATCTTTTAATTTTATTTTATTTCAAAAACCCCATGTCAATTATTTATTTTGTTTTTAGTTACCTGGTTTCTCTCTGCCAGGTCCTTATTTATAAGTGACTTTGCATTTGATTTTAGTGGTTCTTTCCCACCTCTATTTTCACTGACTTTCTGTAATTGTGCAGATTTTTCAATGTCTACAATTTCTTTTTCAATAGATTACTATTGATGTTGTAATCAATAAACAACCTGCAAAACCCTTTGTGATTACCTAACACTTTATCCTTAGGTTTTGTATAGTATTAGCTATGACGTAAGTGTTTGAGTCCGTATCTCTTCTACCAGGTTTTAAGTTTCTTATAAGGCAAGAATTATGCTTTTTTTTTGGTACTCTTTCATGAATCTATGGAAATGTCTTATACACAGTAAAAATTTGAATTATATTATGCATTGGTTCCGCAATAGAATCAATCCTTGCCTTTTGTTGCATTTCATCATTAGAAGCAATTCCATAAATTTAGATTATAGCCTCAGCCAGTTTTATTCAGTAGATAGAGCATCAGCCTGTGGACTGAAGGGTTCCGGGTTTGATTCTGGTCAAGGGCACATGCCCAGGTTGTGGGCTCAGTTCCCAGTAGGGGTTGTGCAGGAGGCAACCAATCACTGATTTTTTTCTCATCATTGATGTTTCTATCTCTCCCTCCCTCTCCCTTCCTCTATGAAATCAATAAGAAAAATTAGATTATAGAAAAACAATTCATTCATTTTTACAATTGGAGCAGCAAATAATGAGTTGCATTCCTAATCAAAGGCTCAATTCAGATATAAACAATAATGTATTGTAAAATAAAAGAAATAACTAAAATCTTCTATGATAACTTAAAACATATTCTAAGTCTTGTAAAATATCAGTATAGCATGTGTAATGATTATTTATTATAATATGTACATAAAATGTAAAGGTACAAATTAGATTATACATTTAGCATAAATGTTAAAGCTATTTTAAATGTCATTGTAAGATTCTACTTGATGGCACATTCTCTTCTTTAAAGTTTATAAGGATCTTTGTAACCCAACTCTTTTTAAAAGTTTTATTAAAGTATGTCTTTCTGGGAGAGGAGGGAACAGAGGGGGAGCAAACGATTCTGTTGACCTTTGATTTGCCTCATCAAATATAGGGTTACTCAGTAGTCTTTGGGTGCCGATAATGATTTTGCTTCTCCCTCTGAACAGCTGACCTAACATTTCCTCATTCACCCTCTCCTTATTCAACTTAAAGCCATTCAATCTCAGAACAAATAAATTCTACACAAAAGCAAAAGGTAGTTATGTCATTCTACTTGATATATCGTCATGAGAATACTACACACGTCATTGGAATGCTGTAAAAATTGTTACCAGGTCTTTGGAATGAACATTTTAAAGGGAATTTCTGACAGAAGATAGTGCCCTGACTTGACTTACAATGTGCCATTATATGAAAATCGGTGAGTGCATAAAGGTGGCAGAAATTCAGGAATGGTAAGAAATATGCAGCGATGATTTAGTGGCATAGAGATCTATGAAATGGCTCGAGGTGATGACCGCCTACATTGCTAACATCTAACTAGGAAAAAAAAATTGCCTTCATAACTTGAATGTCCTTGCTCTTTCTATAAAGCTTTTATCTAGACTAAGTGGAATTGTAAGTGTACCTAATCTCATGTGAGGCTTTTCAAATACTCTGATAAATCTAGTTTGTAGCAGAGATAAATTAAAATGGACAATTTATCCAAAAGACGAGTTTAGAAATTATTCTCTTATACTTCCATTTCTTTTCAGTACCTAAATATGCCCTTCTATAGTTGTCTTTCTCTTTGGTGTCCTAGCAATGCCTATTCCCTGCAAGGTCATTATTAATGAAAGGCTGCCCTCTGATGTACTGCTCTATCCTTCCATGTAATCATGACAATTGACATGAGATGCTGTTCTCTGGTTCTCTCCAGTGGTAATGCAGCAATTCCTCTACTTTGAAAAATATTTCTTTCAGGCTAGGTCAAGTATTGGGACCAATGACTTAGGAACATTTATTGAGAAATATTTATTCAGCTCAATTGCTACCGAATAATACTTAATTCATACATTTTTTTTACCTTCCCATCAGATTTTTTTAACAGCAAATTCTTATTTTTAAAATTTATCAGAGAGTGAACCAAGTGCATTTATAGAAATCATATATTATCTTGTTAACCTTTTTAATGATCCTGCCCATTGCTCTCCCTCTATTTCCTATGGATTCACCTTTTTTACTTTTATCTACTTTACAAAGATTTTCTCAATTTTATCTTTCAGTCCTCTGCTGAGAATTTAAAATTTTATTTTTCAAATAATTTTTGTATTGATTGATTTTAGAGAGGAGAAGGAGGAGGAGGAGAGAGCAAGAGTGTGCATGTGAGAGAAACATCAATTTGTCGTTCTACTTATTTAAGCATTTATCAGTTAATTCTTATATGTGCCCTTATGGGGATCAAATCTGTAATTTGGTGTATTGGGACAATGCTCTAGCCAACTGAGCTAACTGACCAGAGCCTTAAATTTTATTTTTTATCATAGTATCTTATTTTATAGATACCATGTCTTCTTTTATTATCTGAGGATAACAATTTTTTTTCAAGTTTTTTCTTTCTCTCCTCTCTATTGTTGTGTTTTTTTGTTTTATGTCTTTTTGCTTTTTGTGTTCTTCACAACTGGTGACCCGGCATTGTCCTTTCATATTTTAAAAATGTATGAGTAAATGCCAGTAGAAAGCTCTGTGTGTTGTGGGGGCGAAGGAGGGGTGTGGCTGGCATGTAGACTAGCACATTTCATTGAAGGACAATCAGCCTAAGTTCTAACCACTGTAGAGGGGACCTCTTAAATAGGGCCAAAGTTGACCCAGACAGAACCTTTGTGTGAACTAGGAAAAGGAGAACCCTGGAATATTTGAGTAGTTGACCATTTGATGCCTTTATGTTTATTGGAAAATGTTAGTCCCTTTCCAGAGCACAGGGCTAAGTAAGTGGAGCCTGGGTTGGCTATCATTCCTCACTCACCTTTCTAATCAATGTTCCTTGTATTTTTCACAACCTGGGAAGCTGTAAGGGTCCTTTTCTTAAATGTTAGCATCTGTGGGTCTTTTTCTTCAGCTGGTCAGATTTTCAGGAATGATGTTCTGCTTTGGGGGTGCAGTTGGGTAGAGTTGTGAGGGTGAGGGGAGTCTAAAGGTCTGGCTGCTAGAGTTCTGGAAGCTGGCTTCCCAGAACGTACCTCCTTTGCAAACTTAGAATTCAGCTATGTCTAATGAGCTCAGGCAATTATCCTTTATCCATCTACTAAATAGCTTTTAAAATTGTGTTGCAGTGCCTTGTCTACTCTTGTTTCTTTTCAAGTTTTTTTTTTTTTTGTCCTTTTGTGTTTATTCACTTTTTATGTGTCTACTGTCATTTTGCTGGGAAATAATAAGGGAGCAGAAAAAAACAACAACACACCCAATTCTTTATGTTTAAATGGAAGTTCATCACTTTTTTATCATCTGGGGAAGGGAGGGACTGTATTATTGAATTTTTACATATACTCATTCTAAGATGAGTTCTAAATTCGGTAGTTGAGGATGTGATATATTTTGCTCACAGTTGCAGTTGCTGCATAGTTCTTATTGTTTTGATCTGATTAAAGTAATCAATAGGCCTACTTGATTTTCATTGGCCGTAGCTGAAGTGCTATGATTCATTGCAAATTGTGAAGATGAAGTAGATTTAAATGGTTTAAACAAGGGCTAAGGTGCAGCTTTGCACCTAGATAAGCACATTCACTTGGACCTCACATCATCCCACAAATCTTGATTGGCTCCTGTGGGCACTGGGCCAGGATTTTTAGAGAAAGCCATATGGTGATTTCTTAAGGGTATGAGGAGACCTGCACAACTAATGCATATTTGTATTATCTCTAGTGCCTGCTTAAACTGTAACCTAATGTTGCAAATGAATACAGAAATGTACCAGACCCTATAATGTTTTTACTAAAGTAGCTATAACCCACAGCCGCACTCTAGTCAAATAAATAAAAGGCACTATTCTTTACCACCCACTTGACTTGAATTCTTCTTCTTTGTGGGTGAATATTTATTTGTAAGGTCTTAATAACAACCCTGAATATCTACTTTAGTAAGATATAGTGATCTGGAAGTCTAGAAATCACTTCCTTCACCGCAGGATCAGTTTGATACCACTAACTGTTCTTATGTATGTTTGTATGTATATAGAAGTAGAGATATAGAGATATAGAGATAGATAGAGATTATCCTTTATCCTTAATGAAAGGCTGAGATAGAGAGAGAGATGTAGAGATCTGCACATCTAAGCTATGATTGCAAACTCCTGGAGCATTCCTTTTTTTGTGAATACAGTTCTGTCAACAAAAAATAAGTAAATAAAATAAAAGATTAAAATGAGGCCTGCTGAAAACCTGTTTAGAGAAAATAATCTTCCCTTAACTTTGAATGCTCTTCTGCATTGCTACAGGTTCAGCCATGAGAACTATTTTGTTATTTAGGTGCTCTATATGCAGTTATTTAGGTGCTCTATATGCAGACTTTCCTAGGGCCTTTATAAATGTGAAGAAAGTTCATTGTATTAGGAAATGAGGTTTACAGGATCCTTATGTTCTGTAGAATATATTTCATATCAGGGATGATCAGCAGGATTTTTTATGGGATAGAATGAATGAAAGAAATTAAATATTTGGTTCAAGTATCTCTTAAACAACAGAAGGACAACAATAACAACATATTTTGCTCCCCAGGTGACTTAGACAAGTAAAGTTTCTTTTTGCTATACTTCTCGTGTGGAGCTTAGATGTCCCAATTGGGTTGTCAGATGGGGGAAATAAACTGTAGTACGATCTGCTTTTGGTCTAGGGCAAGGAATTTTAGAACTTAAAGTATACTGAAAGATTAGCTATAGCTAGTATTTGGCACAAGTTTATATGTAGGGCCATATTGTATTAATAAATGTGTTACTTAGTAGCCATTTAGTTATCAGAGAGACCACATTTACATAACATTTATTACAGTGTATTGCTATAATTCTTCTATTTTATTACTTGTTTATAAAATAGAAGAATTATAGCAATAATTGTTGATTCTTAACTTTTCCCAATTTATAAATTAAACTTTATCATAGGTATGTATGTATAGGAAAAATCTATCTGCTATTTCAGGCATCCATTGGGGGTCTTGGAACATATATCCCTGTGGATCAAGGGGACTACTGATATATAGGTTACTTTCCTTGGCTTCTTTTGAAACTGAGTATATGACCAAAAAACTGCAATGATTCATGAGTCCTATATTTTAGAATCCACGAAAAGAAATGGGAGAGAGTCATCTTTCATTTTGTTCCTTGTAATTTTCTAAACTCAAAGGAAAGGATGGACGATAGCCAAAAGTTCCTGAGCTTGGAAGCTGATGTAAAGTGACCCCTTACTTCTAAAGGAAAAAAGAATTGGAATAGGACAATAATAAAAATGCCACCGTTTAGTCATTTTCCTTTATAGGCTTAAACTGACATTTGAATAATTCTTTCAGGAAACTTGTAACTTCTTCAGAAATTCTGTAAATGTTTAGTTTTGTGGAATAACAGAAAGTAGAAGTAGAGTGTCCTTTTACACTTGGCTAGGAATATAGATAACTGAATAAAGTTATTTTCTGAATGGCATAATGGGATATGTGCAAGCAAACCTGAATCAATATCAATATTTTCTTTTAAAAATATTTTTATGACTTAAGGTTCAGAATTCACCCTTTTACAAATCTTAAGAAAAATATTTCTTCTGAAAGTTTCTTCTCACATCTCTTGATGTATCAATGTATGTGATAATTTGGGGAACTGTAGAGATAGAAAAGGATTTCTTTGTTTATAGAATTTCCTCCTCTCCCCTGGATGGCTGTTTAGATATATAGCTGTGGACTCAATCATGTTAAGGAAGACACAGAGAGAGAAATGCCACTGCCTTTTATGCTCTTATCAAACATCATACTCCATCCCCTGGGGGGGGGGCGGAGTTCTTTAAGGGAAAACCAGTGGTAGAGCCCACCTTGCTGCTTCCACTGTGGAAACTTATTTTCCATTGTCCTACCTGCAAGGAAGCAAAACAGCTGCTTGCAACATTGGCAAAATATTTAAACACTGTTATTTGCTTATCAGCCTTCTCTTTTTTAGGTTAAATAAACTATACTTTTTTATTAATATTTTTATTAATTTCAGAGAGGAAAGGAGAAGAGAGAGATAGAAACATCAATGATGAGAGAGAACCGTTGATCAGTTGTCTCCTGAATCCCCGCACTGGGGGGTCAAGCCCACAACCTGTGCATGTGCCCTGACGGGGAATTGAACCGTGACCTCTAGGTTCATAGGTCAAAGCTCAACCACTGAGCCATAACTGACTGGACAAATAAACCACATTTCTTTGTATTTCTTTTGGGGGCCAATTTTCTTATCATTTTTTTTATTTTTCAATCTTTTTAATCAGTCTATTTGGGATTACTTCCAAATCCTCTACAGATGTTTTCAGAGCTTAAAACTGAAGCTAATCAATATCCTTATAAGGCCTGCCCAGTGCTGAGCCTAAAGGAGTGATTGCGTGGTATTTTCTATGTCACATGCTGAAAATTCTCTTGTTCAAAAATTACAGCATAGCCAAAACTGGTTTGGCTCAGTGGATAGAGCATCAGTCTGCGGACTGAGAGGTCCTAGGTTCTATTCCGGTCAAGGGCTTGTACCTTGGTGTGGGCACATCCCTGGTAGGGGGCGTGCAGGAGGCAGCTGATTGATGTCTCTCTTTTATCAATGTTTCTATTTCTCTCTCTCTGTAAAACATCAATAACATATTTTTAAAAAATTTATAGTATAGCATCATTGGCTTGTATTTAATTTTCATTTTTTTCTAGAGGCACAGGTTTCTTGTGTTATGGATACTCAACACCAGGCTTGCTAAATCTTTATTGGTTCAGAATGGTTTCACTTGGAAAAATCTATACTACTGAATCTCTATTGTTGCATCTATTTGCCAACGTCTACAATATTACTGCCAT